>JAOQIF010000679.1:0-48256 GCA_026260285.1 Colletotrichum sansevieriae | reverse complement strand
AGCAGCAAAGCCTGCAGCAGCAAAGCCTGCAGCAGCAAAGCCTGCAGCAAAGCCTATAGCTAGCAAAGCCTATTGCAGCAAAGCTAGCAGCAGCAAAGCTAGCAGCAGCAAAGCTAGCAGCAGCAAAGCCTGCAGCAGCAAAGCCTGCAGCAGCAAAGCCTGCAGCAGCAAAGCCTATAGCTAGCAAAGCCTATTGCAGCAAAGCTAGCAGCAGCAAAGCTAGCAGCAGCAAAGCCTGCAGCAGCAAAGCCTGCAGCAGCAAAGCCTGCAGCAAAGCCTATAGCTAGCAAAGCCTATTGCAGCAAAGCTAGCAGCAGCAAAGCCTGCAGCAAAGCCTGCAGCAGCAAGCCTGCAGCAAAGCTAGCAGCAGCAAAGCCTGCAGCAAAGCTAGCAGCAGCAAAGCCTGCAGCAGCAAAACCTGCAGCAAAGCCTCCTGCAGCAAAAGTCCTTGCCTAATTACCTCACGGTCGCTAATCGCTAATTCGGACCCTGTGCCCCTAACCTTTCATCCCAGAAGACTTAGGGTAGAATTGAATTTTGCTTGCTGTGCAAGAACCCAAGATCCTTCCAAGGTAGAAAAGTGGATGTGGCCATCATGATAATAGCAGTGGAGCCGCCTGCATCGGAGGTAGGGCGCCGAATTGGTCGTTGGGCAGGTACGTGTGACAAGAAAGGAAAAGCAGTGTATGAGGCTAAGGGCCGGGCCGCCGTGATAACAGTAAGCCCAAACCCTGGCCGACCAGCAAAGGAAGGTTGACAGGTCATGGGCCAGAATACGCGGTAGTCCCCGATACCTGAAAGCATGGGACAACTGCCCAGCAAGAATCCTCAAAGCGCTTGGGTCTGTCTGAGACTAAGAAGCGAATAACAAGAGGCATCGACGAGCTCAGGTGAAAACAGACGCCGCTAGACGGTGGCAAACCGGGACGTGGAGGATGTCTAGATTATGGTCTCTTGGGTCCGTGATCCGCCTAGTGCGCCTACATTACCATAAAATACTATGCTGTACCTCAGATGAGCTCACCGTTGACTTATTTATTTGCGATTTCAAGGAGCGATTTCGGCATTCCAAGAAACCAATCACGAGAGCAATGATCGTCAACCTTACCATACCTTCCGTCGCTCTCGATGTCCGAAACTGGCCGATTGGACTTCCCGAGCTTATATCTCGCCCGGCTTAGGGTCTCTGAATTGTCTTCGTCATCGTGTGCGTCGAAATTGAGACAAGTTCTCGCCCTTCTTCATCTTACTGGAGTCACCTGAATCTGGCTGATCACCTCGAGAATGGAAGATCTCTACCCGTGACGAGAGAATTTCCGAATCGGGTACGCGCGGTTGGCGATGACCTTGCCAGCGCAACTGCCATCCGGCAGCTTTGGGTCTATGCACCCGAGAGAGTGGATGAGATACTCGAGGCAGCTCTCGTGGCGTTGGGCCACACTTGTAGCTCCTGTCTATTGTCTGCGCCGGTCTCCTCTTCCTCTTCATAGGTGTCGTCGAGACTGTCGGTGTCGTGGCCGTTGCCACCCGCGACAGCATGCTCGCCTCTTGACTATGCTACTTCGCATGTTGATGCAGGAGAAAAGGGAAACCGGAACAGAGACGGAGGTGGAGAAGAATGGGCAGGCGGGTGCTACTAGTGTTTATCGGATAAATTAAAAGGAAACATGAGGGCGAAGATACGGATATATGACAATCATACCGAAAGATACCGGCTTATCAGTACCGAAAGATATCGGCTTATCAGCCGTTGCCAGCAGGCGCGAGACGAGGAATTAAGCAGATGCAACGACTTTGTGAGACTCGCAAATTATAGTCTGTAGAAAGCTGGCCGGCGCCATAGCATGAAGCTGGGAGGCTGGCAAAGGTTGTGCCAGCCAGGCGGATAAGGGTTTTTTTTTTCTTTTTTTCTTTTCTTTTTCTTTTTTTTTTTAAATTTTTTAAAGCTTACTAGTAGTGCACCTTGTGGACCAGGACTTGGAGGCTAGGAGCGCGTGGTCTGTAGACAAAAGCGTGGTCTGGAGACAAAAGCGTGGTGTGGAGACTTGAAGCGTAGCCCAGAGACACAACGTAAAGCGTAGTCTGGAGACAATTATCATTCTCATTTTTCTGTCTGTATCCCCAGCCCAATATCATACGTAATACAATTACCTATATAATACAAAAGCTTCGTTTAAAGATGAAGGCGTAGTCTGGAGATAATAGCGTGGTGTACCTAGTGGAAGGCATGGTCTGTGCGGAGACAAAAGCGTGGCGGGGAGACCAGATCGTGGTGCGGAGACCAAACGCGTACCTACCCTTTCCTCAGCAACGATAAAAGCTGGCAGCTTATTTACTTTACGTCATGGGCGAGTTTTCTTGGTATGAGATTGTCGACTTGTAGGCAAGGAACCCGTGTATACCTCCCAACATCTGAGAAACATAGAGATGTGAGCGTAACTTAGAGTACTTAGTATTAGGGGTAAGTAAAAGCTCCCGGACTGGTATCGTGGGGACTGACGGCCCACAGGAAGCTCTGGAATAACCGCTAAGTGGCCGGTCTCTCGCCTGCGATCGATGTACCGCACCTGGTCATGCTGTAGACTCAGCGATCTTGTCCAATGTGCTGGGGCTACTGAGGTCGACAACAAATTCAGAATTCGATGATGGGACTGGAAACTGTCTCTTAGATTGCTGGATGGGAAATGTCGGCTTCTAGTATGATACCTTACCTAGGTAGTGGGTGAGGTGAGAGGCATCCTCGATTGGCGATGCACCACCTCGACCTCGGTAGGTTGCTCTTCCTGTTTTAGTGCTCAATTTCTTGCTCCGACACGGCCATCGGCCGAGTTTAAACATAGCCCAATCCTGAGTTATACGAATTGATGGAGCTGAAAGGGCACAAATCAAAGGAAGAAAACAAGACGTCGAAAAGAAGAAACCAGAGGTGTTGTAAGTATTGCATTGTGCGCCATGTTGTTGCTGGGCTTGCCTTGTAGATCTGGTGAACGCTGTTGGGTCCAGGCTACCTTAGCCAAGGTACATACCTAAGGTACCGGCACAGGTAGGTAAGGTACTCCGTACACTTTACCCGGCCTACCAGGCTTACTCAGACTGCGTGTACCTAGGAACCTCAGCACCTCGGCCATGGTGCGCCTCGTTATTTCTTTTCGCTCCATCCAAATTATTGCTTCTTCCTTCCTCGGCGGCTGCTGCTGCGGCGATATTGCACATCTCGTAGCTATGCATCGCCTGCTCCGTTGTCGCTATGCATCAACATCGTGGTCTGCTGGTCTGCCGGATCGCTGGTCCTTACACCATTACCTGACGCCGGACCGTGGCCAGTTCAACTGCATTCTTCTGTGGCTTCACAACTTCACGCCTCGCGTTGGGCACCATGCCACGGCACCTCGCAACTACCTAGTCCACTATATGTCCACAGACATCTGTCATGGTCGAAACCAGGATTGTGTCTTCCTCGCGTCAGCCTGCGCTGCAAGCCGCCGCTCGTCCGCCATCATAGACCCTTCAACGACCTGGTCTGGCTCGTCTCCTTTCCGCACTCTACACCCTTCCGACAACGTCCCCGTATGTGGAATCCTCGACCTGAATCCCTTGAACAAATTGGCTTCCCGAAGCCGCCGTCATGAAAGAGCGTTACCACAAGCGCTGGAAGCAGAACTCGTTATGCCATAGTTAGCGGCGTTCCCAACAAGCTCGTGCAATTCATTCGGGAGCCCCAGGAACTCCTTGATGTTATTCGTATATGAGCTAAGCCCCTCTACCTCCGGCCCCGACCCGTGGTATAAGCCTCCTGTTAGAAATATAGCCAACTCTATTTTCCTGTAGTTAGGACCCTTCTTCGTATCCCGCGTCCGATCCGCCTAAGCTGGCTCCGGCTCCTATCCCGGCCCCGGCGCCGACGATCTCCTCGCCTCGAACGCCAAAACTCCGCCATTCGAAGTACCGTCGTGCTGCTGCTGGCTGTCGCTTGAATATGGCACCCACCGAGCCGATGATCATACATTGGCCATGGCGAACTACGTAGGCTATCTATAAGAATGCTTTCTAGTACTATTCTGCCTCCACGAGTAGATGAGAAGCAACATTCTCGTCGACTCCTACGACGAGCTTAGTCTGGCCTGACGATTTCTAGGTGTCTGGCTCAGAGACTGGAGGACGGACGACCCCTGGACCAGGACTATTGGGGCTCTTCGACCAGCGAAGCTGATGCAAACATCGGTGACAATGGGAGATCACCGCTACATCCACATCAATGGCTGCTGTTGTCGTCCGCAGGCATAAAAGACGTGCAAACTTTGCGCTACGAGACAACGTCCCTTCGAAGATAATTTCCCATTCACAACGCCGTAAACTCCTTTCCGGCTGGATCGGCTGCTTTTCCATGTTGCGACCAACAAGGCGCTGCATCGCACGATATGTGACCTCTTTGACAAGCTGATTAAGGAGTCAGTATGACTGAGCGTGCCTGGGCAGAGCTTGCAGGGGGGCTCTGACGAGTGCGCGGTGTGAACGACAGGCGATTTGGGATGCGCTGTTGGGGAAGTACAGAGAACAAGACATATCTGGCTGTTGCCCCGAGGAGTCGATGAAGAGCGGGAGTCTGGTCCTTGGCTATCAAACAAGCGACTAAGCAAACGAACAAAACATCATGCCGGGTTCTTCCTAGCACACAAGCAAGCCAAGCCAAGTCGTCATGACTGCATCTCTTGCCCCCCCGACTTGTATGCAATATTGATCCGTTAAGAAATTGATTCCGGAAATCTTTGACATCGTCTGTCTGTCTCTTCCCAACTATTCGTTCATCCTGCTATCCCACTATTCCTCATCGTGCCGACCTCGACTGCGACCTCCCGACCGACAGTCACGCCAATAATCTACAACAATTTCTCACCGAAGGGGCGAGTATGTGCAACTTTCTCGGTATTCTGCTATCTAAGAAGTGAACGGCGTTCTTCCGCATCTGGTCTGACCGTACGGTGCTGCTCCGCCCTTGATGTAATTCTCGTCCCTTTACAGCATATTCTACGCACTCGCTCAGCCATTACGCAACGTCGATCGAGTCGGCCGTCTTGTCAAACGATCCATCTACAGATCCGAGCTAAGTTTGACCTTGAACGCCATGCGGACGAAGTGATTCATGTTGTGATCAGCTTGCGGCTGTGGTCTTATACCTCGTCGACCCTAATGCCTCGGTTTTATGTGTGTGGCTAGGCCTAGCAGTGGCTTTCATCACCGTCAGTAAACATGTTCAACAATCTCGAGCTAGCTATATATAGAATTCGCTGGAGCAGACAGCTGCTTGAAGGCGTCTTGATGCCATTCAACGCTGCCATTAACTGCAACTACTCAATTGTCAGCGAACCTGTCAAGAAGCGTATCTCTGACATCATCACCAGGTTCTCTCCGGCATCTGACGTATAGTCCGCTCTCTACCTGTGACGCTGACGTTTCGGATGCTCACCGTTGCTGATCGCAGAAATTGTACCGCCGCGTATCGCGGGGTCCAGCATCATTGAGATCCGCCAAGCACACAAACGCACCAATTCAGCGGCGCCATCGCTCCCTCTGCTGGTAGTAGCTACTGTGGTTAGTAGTTGGACTTCATGCATAGTGTCGACTTACTGTGATAACAGCGTCTTTGCACTCCTCGCATAAGATACCGCTGGAGCAGATCGAGGGACATGTTGTCGTTTCGCCCCTCTCCATGATGCGCCGCGCAACTGCAATATCCAGCTACGTTTATTCCGATAATCAGCACAGATTAGATCGAGACTGATGATGCTATTATCAATAGAATTCCCACAAATGATGCTTTCTTAGTCTAGCGCGCTATCTAGTAGCGTTATATTCTATTAGTAATATCTAGATAGAACTTAAAATATGTAAGTAGAGACTAGCTATAACCTAGTAAGCTAAATATAGTAAAGCAGTAGGGAGATATAGTAGAAGATAAGAAGGATTATATATAAGATATTAGAGATAACATACTTAGCTTAATCCTCCTTAAGTCCAGACTTCAGCTCTTTCTCTAAACCTTCAACTACCCATTTGACAATCGGAATGGCCAAGGGATGCAGACTTCTAAAGGCAGTCATTATTGCAGCAGGCATACAACAATATAAAGGTTATCAAGCCTACCGAATGTCAGCAAATAACTCTGCTTGCAGCAACAACAGTCGTCTCTATTCATCGTTCAAGCCGAGTTCACAGAAGGCGAACCTGCGGAAGCTAGGCCACCTAAGGAATATGGCAGTCAAGCTTCAGGGCCCATGAATTCGGATTCAAACGCCCGCGGGTGAGAAAGGCTAGTGAGGGTAATACCGAGGCGCCTGAGCCAGTGACGCGGACAACGCTGAACTCGAAAATGAGCCTCTTTGAGTCCAACCCCCCCTCTTAGGATGCTGGTGCTGATACTTCGGCCATCGATTCGGAAGGTTGGGAATTCCCTATAGCAAGGCGTTATATGTAATCGAAGTCTCCAAGGTCTCATAGAAACTATTGCTGTTCAGAGGAACACAAGCTTATGTCTTATACCCAGTGGACTTGGGCCGTCTGAAGAAGTAAGCCGGACTTCAGAGAGGCTGTGTCCTCGATAATCAGAGTTTTTTGGTTGAGCAGCGTAGCAGCAATAGGATGGCAGAATACATGTGAAGAGCACATAGCAAGCTTGTCCACAACCCGACGACGAGTTCGTGCCTCAACGTCATAACCCTCATCTCAACCTTACCTCACTGCCAGATCCAGTTCTGTGCTGTAACCAGCCTCGTGTTAACTAGTCGCAGTTCGCTGCTCGGCCGAGGCCATGTAAGTTCAGGCCGACTCTCCAAGATTTCAACGCGCCGCGCAACAATGCAGCCACGCTTATGCTTATTCTCGCTCTATCTAGCATCTCGCCATACCCAAGAGCTTTCAGGCAAAAATAAGGGCAAAAACATACAACACCGGGCATTCGCCGGTCGTCACCGACCCGACTACTACTCCAGCCCTCATTGGCTTATCTATGGGAGAGCGGACGGGATCCCGAGTTTTCCAATGGGTATGGTCGTATGTGCTAGCGTATGTGGACAGTCCAGCCTAGGTATCATCCACATCCACTGAGGGTGCGAGTTTTTAGTAAACTGGCTGTTCACTTGGGTGGCTGGGTCGGCCGTTTCCCGATCGAACCCAACGCAGAACCTAAGCGTAAGCGACTAAGGGGAAAGAAAACACAGACGTAGCAATTAATAACGCTATAGTGGAGTTGGTCAGGCAAGGACGCAGGTAGGTTTGCGAATGCGAACTGCAGTGGTGATGAGTTGGTTTTTTCCCCCCACGATGTACCTTGGGTGCCTAGGTAAGGTGAGGCCAGAAGTAGCGCGCAGAAAGCCGCAGTGAGAGGTGGTAGCAAGCCCTACTACCCCTTCAAGGGCTGCACTTCCGTGCAGGCATTTACTGCGGTATCGGGCCAAAATAAAACCACCTTGTCAGGTGTTTGTCAGGCCAGTCAAACCAGGGCCGGTACATCGCTCACACAGCCATTCAGCAGTTAATCCAGAGCCTCGAGTGGGCCGCCAGTCCCCGCGATACCAGCTCCACAGGTTTTACTTACCCATAACACCATAGTACATCACTGTCCCAATGTATCATAGGGGCTTCATCAGTGGACTACCCGCTGTGATGTCTTACTACGGTGTAAGTACTTCCGGCCTGCCCCCACGCTGGAAATGAGCACGGGCCCTTGTACCTGGGGTTATCAGAGTTTATCTATTGGCCTAATCTAAGGTACCTAAGGTAGGTAGGTACTTTGCGCCCTGTGAGGTATAGTTGTCCCCTGAGATTGACGCGGGTTTGCGCTCGGAAAATGCTAAGGTACGTATCGCAGTTGAGCCCTGCGAATACTGACGTCCCAACGCCTCCTTGCGGCGTTCCTCCTTCACTTCATCCATTATTGATCCATCGCTGCGGAGTCTTCTCCCACTCAGACGACATATGTCGACCGCAATTATTCGACCGACTTCAAATACACATTTCCAGCAACAAACACCTTGCCTTGCTCATCACTTCTAGCCACGATGCACGCGCCGAGCCCTTCACGAGAACACCGAAACCATTACCAGCAGCATACGCCCTCAATCACTGTCTTTGGACTTATTCAACACAAACAACCCCGCCAAACAGCGGCGGCTAGGCTAGCTGATATGTCGACTCGTCTAACCAAGATTCCGACCAAGCGATGCTCCTAATCGCTTCACCATATCATTGGATTGACCGTCATCTTGCTGCGTACTCTCCTGCTTTCGAAAAGCGAGCATTTGTCTCTCGGGTTTGATCAACGTTAAATACAGGTGCAGCCACGGATTTGACATCCTCTCGTTCTTCGTCTAGCATACGGCTGCAAGGGGTTGGCGTAAGCGCTCAGTACTTTTTGCCGAAGGAGCTCTATCGACAAAAAACTCTCTAACGAGCACCCTTTTGAAAACAAAGGACGCCCAAAGAGTTAGGATCTCCTCAGCCTAGAGCGTTTTGCAAGAGGAATTAGATAAAACTACCGGCAACGAAGAATTCTCCTACGAGCCGGTCGAGGGCTTTAGAAACCGGAGGTTGGAACCTCTTCAAGAATAAGTACTTCGACTCAGTTTTCTCAGCCTTAACGACGGTGATATCCTATCTCACGAGAGCTGCCGATAGCCCTCAGATAAGCAGAACTTAGCCATGCGATTCAACGACCCTGTCGGAGGGGCTACGACCATCTTAGAGCAGAAAGTTACGTCCATATTCGCACTCACCTACGCTAACACTATTATCCTACGATCCACCTTCACCACATATATCCCTGATGATCCCCATACACCTCGCCAGAGAAGCCGACTATGCTCGTTAGCCTCGGGACCGAATTATGTGTTCTCAAAGCTGCAAGCGGGAATGGCAGGCTCTGAGGCCTTGGTTTGAACTGCATCATGATCTTAGAAACGGTAATGATGTCTCAAAAATAACGTTTTATGGCTAGTAAGAACATCGCGGGTGCTGGGACAAGAGCTTCTCACACGGACTCATCTTTAGCAACCTTCCCTTTCAGTAGACAGGTGCAGACCAACACCCCAAGTCACCACATTGGCTCTCTTAAGTACAACTATCCTTTACGCGGACGATCGCACGACAAGCAGCTCAGATCTCCTTACCACCATTACCATTACGCTTGCTATTGCAATGCGGTAGTATCCATACCTAGGGCGACGTCTTCTGCAAGCAACCACTACCGCTCCAGCTTCTGGACCAAGAGAAAGCGTCGAAGTTTGTTTCTCGCCAGTTTCCATGGCGAGTCTTCATCTTCGTCTCATCTCGCCTTGCCTTATCCGGCGATGCAATTCAGCGGTCGGAACATCAGCCCCTGCTTGAATATATACGGTTCTGTTAATATTCGGATGCGATACTGCTCGGTTTATTCGTTTATTACCTCGACTTGACACGAAATAGACTTGCTAACGTCGAGACGCGCCTAGAACCTTGCCCCCGTCATTAGTCCGGCAACTATCAAGCAGCGTGCCGCTATCGTCAAGACTCAACCCTGCGACAAATTCACTACTAGAAGCAAGAGTGGCTGGCCTACGCATGCCCCCGAGAATTTCCAGCAGAGGTAGAGCTCGCGATAGGCAGTTCATCGCTATCCTCATAATTAAGAACAAGGAGAACATTAAGAGACAACAGCTCACAGCCTTCCTTAGAGAAAGGCGTATCGAATCTAATTAAGGAAGATATGACTACCTATAGAGAGCCCTCAGAGTATGTTATCAAAGAGCAGAGCATTCAAAGAGGACCGACAGACGACCACGCGACGCAACTCGCAGCAGACCAAGCTCTTGGCACACCTACCATGCCAAGACCTGAAAGCACCGCAATAGGACTTAGATATCATGAGGAAACTAAATGCGCTTTCCCAGTTAGAATCTCACGTCTGCATAAGTGTCCCCTAGTACTTCTGGGGTCTGAGGGAGAAACATTGCATATATTCTTGCGAAGAAGACTAGGAAGACTTTAACCCGCTCCTCCCGCGATGAAGATTCGCACTAGCCCGGTCAAGAAGTGTACCTCCAAGGCCTGGAATGAGAGAAATAGGAAAGCTTCTGCTTCTTAGGGCAATAGTATCGCCGCAGCTGCCAATAATGCTCCCACCGCAGAGCCCAAATTACACCGTTTTCATCGCCGACTTTACCTGAAAAGTACCTTAGGGCAGAAGATAGCGGGTGAGGAGGCAAGACGAAGGTGAGAGTAAAATTCAACAGTCCTGATGATTTCCTTTGCTCGACACCCTCATTGTTTTCGATATATCTAATATTATTTATATAACGCTATAATATATTAAGGGAGAGTATTATAGCTCTAGCTATTATTAGCACCTTTTTAAAGGATTAGTTTTAGCTAAGTTTAAGTTTTTTAACTAGTATTTCCTAAATCTACTTAAATATTATTAGATAATATACCTTATTAGGGCGCTTATAGATATACTAGAGATATAGAGTAGATTAAACCTATTTATATAGCTTTATTCGCTTCTGTATTATAGAAAGTAAGGCGCTATAGAGCTATATCTCTTAGATCCTCAACTCTTTTTTTCTATAGTATAATCTTATCTACTTATATAATAAGATTTTTCTAGATATATATTATAGCTATACTAGTCTTTATATTACAGATCTATTACTACTCCTCCTCCTTATTTACTAATAGATATATATATTCTTTGCTTAATTCTATTATATACGCTTAAAGAAACCTCTAATAATATCTATAGTAGCTTTAGCACTAAAGTATAAGTTAATCTAGACTTACTTAGGGTTTTTTTTAGATTCTCTAGTATAACTAGCTACTAGCTATTAGTTATAGAAACTTTTACGTATAGAAGAATTCTTATATTAGCTACTACTCCTATATATAATAATACTAAATTTCTATCTTTAGTATAACTTAGGTATAAATCTATAATAGCATTTTAGATATCTTTATAAGAGCAGCTTAGGCTTATTACTTCTAAAATAGCAGATCACTAGGTAGAGGCTATCCCTTGAACTTATCTAATTATATTTTATATCCTAGTATTATTATCATAGAAGCTTTTTCTAGCTTAATAATACTTATTATAAGAGGTTAATAGAGAGAGAGGAATAGAGGAAAGTAAAAGTAGAGGGAAAGTAATAACATTAATGAGTAAGAGGTAGTAGAAACCTTATTTTCTAATTCTTAAAATTCATATTATATACTACTACCTACTTCTCTATATATTATATATATACCTCCTAGCTAGGTAGCTAGCTAGGTAGCTACTCAGGCTTCTAGGCTTATAGGCGCATAAAGTAGGTTATAGAGGTAGCCCCTATTGCTAAACTATAGACCCTAATATAGGATTATACCTCTATTTAGTATTATTAGTTATTATTACGCTCTCCTACTACTAAGCTAGCCCTCGCTAGCTTAGCTATAGGAGAGCGGACGGGATCCCGCGTTCTCCAGTAGGTATGGTCATATATGCTCGATGAGCTGGCAAGTGAGACTATGATGTGTCCGTCCAAGGACGTAGAACAAGCTGGATCTATGTCGTTGCTCTCTTGCGTTGATTGTGGTGCCTGGACTGTGTACCAAATTTAGATGGGCAGGAAGTATCAGCTTGCTCTTGATTCCAGCTCCTGCCATAGCCCCAGCCGTATTCGTGGGGCTTTGGCGGCTGCTCTTAATAACACAGCTTGGCAAGCTTGGTAGACTGTTCTATATAAAAGTAGAGACGGTGCATAGTATGTTCTATTACGCATATATTGCTGATGAGATGCGATATCGGGTTCGCCAGCTCGCCAACTCTGCACATAGAGTTTTCATACACTAAATTTCCTGTTTTCATCAATCGCGATATATTCGAGGGGCTATGCTTCGTTTCAGTCAGTCTGTCACTTAGGTAGGCCCGGGCAGTGGGATCCAGTTTAGCTTATCCGAAAACGACGACCCTCCGAACGATTCGAGGTAATAGCAGCTTTCATCATCGCTGCTTTCATGACTTCACAAACCCAGCCGGCAACTATCGTCTCACACAACACAGACTATTTCGCAGCTAGAATTCAGCAAAAATCGCCATTCGTCGCGCAACCAGGATTTGCTTTCGCCCTTTTCAACATCTCGCCATGCGCAACAAGTACACCACTCCATTTACCACTGCCGCCCTCCCTATCTCGTTATTCCATAATATACCGTCACCAGCCCCCAAACGTTAGAGCCTACTCCAGCCGCGCCAAAACAAGACCGACATTCGAGCACTACCAGCAAACTCCCCGCTCCGCCGCATCTACCGCTTGAAAGTTTTGCAGCACTTGCCATAGCCTCGGCGAGGAAAGTCCAGAAGTCGGCATCGACGTCTCCCTCCTCGCGACGTCTCTTCTCCATCCCATCCCGGTCGCCATATCCATGCAGGCAACGGCGCCTGGCATTCCTACGTTGCCGGTAGGCACCTTTGAGGCTACCAGATAGGACATTCAGCTACTGCAATACCCTTCAACCCTGTGACGGACACTGAGCTAATAGCATGTCTCTCCTTAGCATCTATCCTATCGATATCAACGAATTACAACTCTTGCTGTATTCAGCCTACTATCCTTCTCCCCATACAAACCTACTCTCTGCACACGCACTCGACAGGCTATGTCACGGATACCACGTTCCCGCTGCGACGACTCTACACCACCTGTCACTCCCCTTGACTTGAATCTGAAGTCCGATACCTCCGGGCACGTCCGACTAACCGCACCTCCAATAGACACTGAAGTTAGGAGTGGTAATACCAGAAGCAAAGTTGCTAGATAAGAACGTGAAGAAGGCAAGGGTTGCACTTTGTCTAGAGGCCGATCTGCATGGGAGCGCGCATAGGTGCTCCCGTCTATTATTTAGCAAACGTGGAGTCACTATCAAGGAACCGGGCACATGCGCGAGGAAACACTAGGATTCTTACTTCAATAAAGTCGAATACCTCGCTCCCGCTCCAAGCCTCCTCTCACATCAGGGCCGCTCTGATTTGCACTGTCTCCAGCCAGGCTACGCTAATATATTCCATTGCTAGGTGTTCCACATTAGACACCTCTTAGAGGCCACAGATCTTTGCCACATAAGGGTCTCGGAGTTATTACATTAGCAAAGGTATAGGTAGGAGAGCAGTGGACTGCACGGCTGAACTAGTGGCTGAACTAACTAGTGCAGCTTCGGTTTTTGAGTGCTAGTCTGTTCTGAACTAGTATGGTGGATCTCCCGCTATCCAGCTAAACTTCTGACCGTTAGATATCACGGAGATCAATGCAATCATATGATTACGGGGGAGAAGGCTAGTAACGCCGCTCCACTTAGTGCCACCTCCAGACACGGGAGCGAGAGCCCAGCAATGCTAGACCATACATGCCAACTACCTGCCGACGCTTCGATCAAGCCCATGAATAAGCGTTGGACCTCAACGCTATGGATATTGGGAAGCACACCCCACGAAGGACGCCCTCCTTTCTAGGAGCGTTCTCCTGATATTCACGCGCACGTACAAATACGGGCGGTTCAGGATTCGCCTTCATGTGAAGGCGCTCCTATCTATAAATAACAACTAATTACCAGATCGTGAAGAAGCGGGAACCCAGTGGTCATTTTCCGAAAAACCTCATCCGCTTAAGACCCAGTATACTAGTAGCAACCGCCCCATTCAAAGTCCCTCATCATTCAGCTTGGCGAAGAAGATGAGGTCTAAAGCTCAAGGGGAAGGCCGGGATCAGAATGGATAGACAGCGCAGGGGTAGGACAGACACCTATCAAACGGCTATAACCTTCACATTCCCGACATTAAAGATCCATATTAACGCAAACGAAGCTTATAGTAATCTAAGCTAGACCTCCAACCCAGCTTGCGGAATCAAAAGGAGCATCGTAAGGCGTTAGGCATAACCCATACATCATTCACACATTCAACAATCACAGCCAGACGAACGGTTCCCGAGGTTTTTATTAAGCTCTAGTATTTATAGCTCTGAGAGCTTTCCGGGAGCCTCAGATCTCTAGGAACAGAAACGCGCATCTATGAGACACGCACGAGCAGACTTGAACGGCTAATGGACTTCAGCTTCCTCTTCTACATTGCACTTCTCCCATGAGCGCTTCAAGCCTTCTTAAGGCTTGCTATCGATATATCGATATTGCATAATTATAGCGCGCCGGCCTTTACCCACTAGTCCTTTCATAGCACAGTCATTCTCAGTACAGCATTCAGATGGAGGTCTTTTGGCTTTGTGCGACTTAGCTAGCAAAGTACAATGGGATTCCTTCATATCGTGGTGCTCTGAACTGTTAAAGAGTCGGCGAATAGGCGCAAATTCGGCTGGAAAGTGCACCCTGGATTTAGCGGCTTGTTGTGATCCAGAAGGAAGTGTCGTGCGCCTGTCTTTCGAGAGCCCGAGCCCGGATCTGCCTTGTGGTTGGAGATGACGGAGTTTTTATCGGAGTCAAAGTCTGCAGCCTCGGCGTCACAGAAGCTGCCTTAAAGGTCGAGGCGGATTGGGAGTTCTGTCGGAACGCTGCCATGGGAGATAACACTAGACTGACGCGCGGTAGGTTTGTTGGGCTTTTCAGAATCGTCAATTAGATTGAGCTGTAGCACCTTGGCTTTGGACGGAGCTGGGTAGACCATCATATTTGTGGAGCATGACTGGGTGTTCCACTTAGACTCTGTAACGTTGTTGCCGGGCGAAGCAGAAAGACCCTTGCTGGCAGCAAGAGGAAATGAAGAAGCGTTAGACTTGGGATTGCTGATTTTGTGAGTCGGCCTTCTTGCGTTCGTCCAGGCGTCGGGGTGTCCTGGAAAAGAGGGTCAGTCAATGTCGCGAGACGTAACCACACAAAGAAAGTAGCGGCGACGGTGGTTCGCAAACGTACGAGATCTGATTGCAAACTTCAACAGTCGCAACGGTGATAGTGGGTAGTTTCCCTCGTCGTGATAAGTGGGTGCCAGGTCAAAAGCTTGGAGTAGTTCTGGTAGAAGATCTTCTTGGTTTGGAAGCAGTCTGTAGAGAGACTTGCAGGCGGCAGCAGCGATCCGGCTACAAGCGAAAATAGTGCGCCCAGAGAGAAAGCAAAAAAGGAGAGGGTGGAGCATTGTATAGCCTGGACATTGAATTGAGGCGGCTGGATCTCTTGTGTTTTGTAGACAGGGTAGGTTGGTTTTGAAATCTTCAGCGACCGCGAGGCAGAGAACTTGACGATGGACGTTTGCCAAAGCCCAGGCGCGAAACGAGGTCGGGGGAGTGTACAGTCCGTTGCATTGGCAGCTTCCAAAACCTCGAAAAGTGTCCGTGCGCTCGATAACCATAGTACGCCCATACCAAAAGGCGGATTTTTTGCCGGAAAACTGCAAATTCTGTATTTTATCGATATTTAACTAGAACTGCTAGCTATAGCGTCTAATATCTCGAATTATTAACTATTGCATATTAACTTATTAATCCCGTCTCTTTTGTAGAGTAATAAGGCTATTGCTAAAGTCGTCGGTTATAGCGAATATACGATCCGAACCTACTGATGCTAATATAATAAAACTAGCTGAATAACCTATAAACTACGATCTCGCGAGAGTTATTAGCTAATAGAGGCATACTATTATAGCGAGTTAATCGAACTTTTGAAGTATCGTAACGACTTCCTACTCGAAGAGATATAAGAGTTCCTATCCGAATAGTTCGACCTCGAAGTTAGTAGATCCACGATAAGCCAGCACCTCAAAATAGCAGGGTGGACGAACAAGAAACTCCATATTATCGCATCTTAGCGCAATATTAACCTCCGATATAACTAGCTATACTATATGCGATAATATAGGCCTAAGCAACTGATATTCGTGGATGAGTTAGGTATTAATATAAGGTCGGGATCGCAGAGGACTAGCTAGGTGCTAAAAGGGCTAGCGCTAACGAGGTTAACCCCCCTCACTCGAGGCCAGAGATATTAGCTCTTGCTAACGCTAGCAGTTGATAGTATCGTGGATCTCCTCGTATACCTAGGTACTACTAATAGCGATAGCTTTATGGCGTGGATTGAATGGCTCTTGCTGAAGTGCGGAAGATATCCTACGCTGAGGTTAGTTATTATGATAGATAACGCGTCTTTTTATCGCTATAGCGATATAAAAGAGGCTTATGAGGCGGCAGGAGTGTAGCTTGAATATCTCCCGCTATATTCACTAGACTTCAACCCTATTAAAGAGTTTTTTAGTAACCTCAAGAGGGAGGTATAGAAGACCTTCTACGCGTATAACGTTAATCCTAATGATAATCGTGACTTTAGCGACTTTTTGCGGGATTGCGCGATAAGGGTAGGGGAACGAGTACTTCAAATAAAAGGCTACTTCCGCTATAGTATAGTTAACTTTGACTATATATAAGGCCTGTTTAACGACGTTAGAGATAATAGCAATAGGGTCGGAGAGTTGTATATTAATAAGAGCAGTGTTAAAAAGCTACTCGTAGTAGATATATAGCTATAACTAGGCTGCTGAAAATAAGTAAAAAAAAAGCTATTGAATCCTTCTAATAATTATAAGCAATTGCTCGCTAACTATAGGCAGTTGTTGAGTAATTGAAGCTATCCTTATAGCTATCTCGAAGTGAAAATTTTTATCCGCTAGCCTCAGCCTCAGCCTCTAACTCTAACGCTATAACTAACGTAGTTAATGATATATTATTAGAGACTTTAATAGGCTCGTTATCTATATTGCCGTCGAGTTGGTATTATATTAGGAAGTCCAGACCCTGTGATGGCCTCAGATAAGGGCTTAAGTCAGCTGCTTTCGATTGAGATAGAGGAAGGATCGAACGAGGGCTTAAAGGGCAAAAATCATTATCAAATACGTCTTTTTTAGCATCTAGTAGGGCGAGTATTAGGCAGAGTTTTACTATAGGAGGGATAAACTTACCTAGTTGATCCAGCAGGCTAAAAAGATCTGGATTAACCTTAACGTCGCTAGCCATATTATTATCTCTACTACCACTAAATCGCTCGCAGTAAAGACTCTTAAATAACTCCTCTTTAGTTATATAGTTATTAATATTAGTATTAAGCGGCAACGAGGGCTTTGCTATCTTCTAAATACTACCCTCTTTAGCTATAGTTAAGAGATAACGTTTAGTAGCGTGGTATTTTTCGCTTATAATAAAAACTTTTATTAAATTTTTAATAGCTATAGTAAGGTTAGTTTTAAATCCCCTCTCTTTAAACTATACGTTAGGCAACTGCTAAATAACCCGTAGGCTAACCTAAGCCTATCTTAGGCTTATGAGCTTGCTAACGAGGCTATTACTAAAGCGCTGAGTATTGACCTCTAAGAACTACTTAGCGAAGTCGTTAACTTAGGCCTATATATCAGAGGCCTCTTTCAGCACGACTAGAGATAACGAGAGTATCGGGATCTTAGCCTTTTAGCGCGGAGTCTGCGGTAGTCCTGCTATTATGTTGAATAGGTAGGTAGTTAGCGGGTGAGGGGACTAGTACTATAGGCTTAGCTAAAATCTCGAGATCTCTGCGCCTGCCGCCGAGCTGCTGATATTCAGGTTAATAACTACGTTGCTATTACTACTGGTATTTAGCTAGGGAGTTAATAGTAGTAGTAGCAAGGCTATAGTATTATAAGTTAACTCTTCTAGTGACGTTTTTGCTAACTTTAGTAAAATAGTTAAATCCTGCTGCTTTACCTCTTATCGACCTAACTTGAGTATAAGCCCTTCTAGTGGGCGGGTTATACTGACGTGAGGCTCTCGCTTTATTAGGGCTCTGAACTACTCCTCGAGGTCTTTAATATCTAGTTTATAATAGACTTTACTAGAGACCTAGCACTAGTTGAACTTCGGATTATTGTTTTTCGTATTCCAATAGGTCTGCTAATTAGCGCAAATATATAGTTTCAGCATCTCCGACTAACGAGCAGCCTTTTCATTATCCTCTTTTTCTAATTAATCTCTCATTGCATTTATAACTATTCGGCGCTATTCGAGGTGCGATGGACGACCGCTACGATCCTTTTTATTATAATTATTAGTTTTCAGAGGCTTCAGCGAATACTCTATAGGAGTAGCCTTGCGGATAAGGCTCGCGTTATAAATAAGTTCGATCGTTGCAAAAAGACTACCTCCTCAGCTACTAAGGTCAATAAGTTGCTCTATAACTATATCCCATAGTATTATCAGCTAATCCTCGTTATTAATAATAAACTCTTAATTAAGCGTAGTAACTAACGAGTTTATAGTTGCCTTTTTTGATCCTACCTTGAGGCTAATCTAAGCCTTCTCTAGCTTGTATTTATCGTCGATTCGGCGCTGGATTCGCTGCTCAACTTCAGGTATGCAAGTCGACTACTAACGAGCCCTCAGTAAGTCCTCTAATATATTGGGTTTAACCTTCTAAGTATTAACTAACGGTGGCAAGGCTAACGAGGCAAGGCCTTCGAATCGTAGCCTATAGGTAATAGTTATCAAGACCTCCTCGGGGGGGGGGGGTAGGATAGGTAAGTCGTTATCGAGGCTTAGGGGTCGGAGGGGCTTGATGCTAACGAGGTAGCTGCAGAGTTTCGAATAGATCGTTATTACTTTTAGGCTAGTATTCGAGCCTGCTAGAGCCTAATATAGCCTGATTATTAATAGCGAGTTCTCTCTCCGTAGCCTTATCGTTAGTAGGGCCTTTTGGTGGATTTAGCAGCTTCTTTCTAATAGGCTTTTTTATAGTAACCAATAGCCTCACTCGCTTATTTGACTTCGTAGTTATTAGTACTATTAGTAACGGCTTTAAGAGGATTCGAGGCTTTGAGGCTGCTGCGCCGGCAGGTGGCTATCGGGTAGCCTTATGGGTATGGGTTGAGGCTGCTAGCAGCGCTAGCAACGCTACTAAGGCCGCCGTATCGCTAGCTGCCTCGGAGCGTCGGCGACTTAGGGCTATATCCCATTAATTAAGATAATTCGGGTTGAGAACGATACTATTTATTAGAAATGTTATAATATGCATATTTTATGATATTATAGCAAATTTTTCGGTGGGCAACATGGGTGTGCATTTCAGCGCACGGATACTTTTCGAGGTTTTGGAAGCCGCTAATGCAACGGACTGTAATGACTCGGGTCGCCATCTGGGCCATTTGTATCTTACAATTCGGTGCCGCTCGCAGAGCTCTCAAACAGGCTCGTGTTAGTCGTCAATTGCGTCTCTATCGCGCTCGACGTGGCTATCGGAGTCATGGTCCTCGTTCTCGTCGATGCTGAGACCAGAGTATGCGTTTTTGAAGCTGGTCTTTAACTGCAACCAATAACGCGTGACCGACTCGCTGTAGGTGATCCGTTCAAGCAGTACAGACTACGGCGCAAACATTGCGCCCGGCTGACATCGTATCGACTGTGGAGACGGGGTCATAAGTTAGACAGGTGCCCCGTCAAACTTTCTGCAGATTTCGCTTGACTTGGGCGCTTGAAGCGCTAGAAACGAGCACGGATCCCGATGGTTCTCATTATCTAAGCTTATCGATTAGCTGTAAAAGCGCACTGGCTCCATCCTAGGTACCTTAGATGCCCAGCCGAATTCGAACATCTTTCTCCAGAGCAGACTCCAACTTCTAGCTCCATCATTTCATGAGGTAGACACTACGTTGCTACTAGTATGTTACAGGCTTGCTAACTGTTATATTAATACAGGCGTCTTCTGAGTAGAAGCGCGAACCTTTGTATTAATTCTTCAGCCTGAAGCAAATGACGTCCTTATGCCCAGCGGCGCCCCCAGGCACGGCGCCCCTGTCTGGGGGCGACGCTGGGATAATAGTGGGATATCGGAAACTACACTAATAGTGTTTCCACCAAAATTTACTCCTATCGCCGATCTTATCGCAGCTGTTTGACGAAATAGTGGTCCAAGTCTACCTGCCGGCGCTGGCCGCCTCTGTATCACAATCCACCAAGTCCTTTTATGCCCAGCAGTACTTCGCGACAGCAACCTTGCCAACCTCCGGTCGATCTCACGATAGGAGCCATCAAAATGATGGCCAAAACAATGGTGATTCGCGTTTTCATGAACCTCGAAACCTCCATGATTGCGACCAACGCCATTAGCGCTTACAGACCCTCGCCATGCCCCCGCGCGCAAACGAGCGAAGCCAACCAACAGGAGTGAGGTATCGAGCAGATTCAGCAATAACGCCTCTCCAATCCCAACATCTCTGCTACATTTCGCGCTTCGTCTTGATCTCCTGATTCGTCAGAGACAACAAGCAGCCATTAACGCCGTTTCGCGCTCACACAAGCACACGAACCGATACGCCCAACATTACCGCCGAGTCCGTAGGCCATCGCCCAGTGTCATAGATAATTCCGCTAACAAATATACTCGCAGCGACCGTCAGTTCTCTCAGCGAATCTTGTAATCATAGGCTTCCCCCTGGCATCGACGCGCCCGAGCCCGCAGCCGCTCCCGACGCGAACTGATACCCATAGTCAGATACCGGACCGAGCCAGAGGCGCCAGTGGACAACGTGATCTACCTTGGCACATGGGGTTACTGCAGCTTGAGAGGCTTTTACCTATCAAAGATCAACAAGCACGCTGCCAGTCTGGCGGAACCAGATATCTCCGTGGGTCAACGAATGTCATTGGCTTCGCAGCTTGTGCAAAGCGTTCTCGACTACAGCCTATGCTACGAACACGTCGCCCCCGAGCTTCCCGCGAATCCGCCGATCGAGCGGCGTAGTACCGAATCTCCGCTGGCCCGCGTTTCGCACCATGAGTTGCACGGCCTGGTCCGCCAGACATCGAGAGACATCCGGTTGCGAGCGCAGGAGATCATCGAAAGCCTCTGCCAACCGATCGACGCGATGGAAGTGATTTCACGCCATCCTACCCAATACGTAGAGCGTGGTCACTCCCGCGCTCTTTCCCCACGAGATTCCCTCTTAGCTGCGTTGGACATCAAGCACGAAGTGTCTCGCCTGAACTAGCTGGACGCCGAGTACCAGGCGCGCATATATGGTGAAGATGCGCGTCTCGACGCAGCGCTAAAGGATTAGATATAAAGCATAGTCTGAAGCTCTTTTCATTACATTAGCAGAGTATACTAGTCGTGGCTTTCCTTCCTATCCGATACGTTCTCTACAGGCAGCTAGACGCGGGGCAGCTATGTGGATGATTTGCCACTACAACCACGATTAACGGGCACGATAAGAGCCACGGTCCCGCTTTCAGAGGAGAAAAGATGCTACAGGACCGCGCCTCTGATGAGGCGACGGTGCTGCTTGTTCAGGATTGCAGCTGGCGGAGGACTAGCAGACGAAGTGTTCCAGCTTAGCAGCATTGCTATCGAGGATGTCTATCCCCGCAGCCTTCTCCAGAAACCAATTAACGGATACTACTTATATCTTTCCGCTGACATCGTGCGCCCATAACTGGCCCTAATTCTCCCTACGTTCATATCTCTTACAAGGTGATTTGGCCCGCATCACACATAGGCGTCGAATCAGTGTCCAAGAAGCTCACGCCCTGCGGGAGAGATACCCGGTCTTCACAAGGAATCAATCTAGATATCACCTTACGAGCCTCCGCAATCCTGATTGATTGGGACTTCTCTGTCAGATCTCGTGGTCTCCAAGTCATACACATGTCGTGGTGTTGGCGCAGGTGAGACGAGGGGCTCGGAGGTTTCGCCGGCTTCCTCGATCTCGTGTCACTTTCAATTTTCAGGCATTAACACCACCAAGGCTTTCGCGAGGAACACGCCGATAGCATATGGGAATTGCATAACCCTCTTCTCTTCAAAACATGCCGGGATGCGACTAATAAAGGGTCACGTCAGGCATTATATCCCCAACCCACCTGCGCCTATGCTACGCCAGCTTTGTTGGAACTTGCGGCTCAGGCAGCAGATGCCATATCACATGTTCCAAACGCAGCTCGTTGACAGCTAGTGATATGCAGCGGCGAAGTGCGATCATACCTTCTTTCAATACAAAACAGCAACGCAGGTTCTCCAAGCGCACACTAGGCCAAAATTCTAATCCCAGAAACCAAAGAATTCATCAGTGGTCTGACTGGTTGTGATGCACCTACTGCGTAGGGGGGAGGTCCGCCCATGTGTGGATCGATATACCCAATTCGAGCAAAAGGGCCGGAGCATTATCCACCTGTCCGCGTTTATCCTGCGCAAGAGAGACGGCTGTAACTCCATATGCTTAGCCAGCTTTATTCACGGTGATGGAGGCCCCTAAGTTGAGGATAGCAGCAACGTCGTTAGTATAGGCTGGCTTCGAAGTATAATGTCTTCGATGTTGCCGAATACTCGTGTGGATGTGCGAGCGTATGACTGGGAGTAGTCCCACGTAAGGCCCTGCAAGTGTCGCTTTCACAGGGTAGCAGATGCTTCCTCCCTACCCAGGGGAGTCACAATCTCAGGGCCGGAAGGCCTGCTCAGCGACGCACTCAAATAACATGATGACGGTGGCGAGCACCTTCGGGCCGCGGGCTATGATCGCGCACAATTGCGAGCGCCCCTATGGCCACAACCTGGACTCCGAAGCAGATTGTGGCTTTAGTTGAAGCCGCTCTCGTGTATCCATGATGCGCTGAGGCAGCTGATCGGTCGAGTGGTCGTTGGCCCGCCAGAGGTGCGGTGAAGTACGGCTTTTGGTCGTCGAAGTACAGGGCGCTGGGCACTTCAGACTGGGTCTCCATATTGGACGATATGGATCGCATGGACATTCGTGAAGAGAATTCGTTTAGCGCAAGCTCGGTCCACTGGGGGTTGTTGGCGCACTGATATAACTCCGACTGCGGGGGCACTGTTTCCAAAGCATAAGCGGAATGAGACGTGATCCTGAACAACCTCCCCGAAAAAGGTGATGTCATTGGGCATGTCGGGTATCCCTGTGATCGGAAGAATGGAACGGGTCTTCAGCAACTGCACATGCAACGGCTTTCGTAGAGGCTTAGATTTGGGGCGGAGGTCGTCGCGTGACCAAGAGGTCGTTCGAGAAGCTTGGTGGGACTGGAAGAGGTTTTGCCCCGCGCTAGCTAGGCAGCTTAGACCGAGAGCCTTGAGTGACTCCGCGTGGCTGGAGCCCAGCGTCTGCGGGGACGAAGTACAAAATCCGGTTGTTGATTATCGGGAAAATGAAAACTGAAATGGATCTCAATCTGGGTGGCCGCTGGCGTTGGGGCTTGGAGGGGTTGCAGGAAATAAGAGAGGACCGTTGTCGCGGCGGTGGAGGGCGTTCACTCAGTAGTGATTGGCTCAAACCTCAAAGCCTGTTAGCAGGGCACCATCCAACCATATTACTGATTCTGTATTATGCGTTCTAATTGGCTTGAATCTCAGGCCTTCCTGAAACTTTCGGGCTGAAAGTTTCGTGCAGACTTTCAACTAATCAAATCACGTATTCTATTCCACTGTTACCTAGGTACAGAGTACCTTAAAAAACCCAGTCTACGTTTTTGCTAGAGGTTATAGCTCAACCAACCATTGCCCCCCTACCTGATATATACATAACCTGACCTAACCTAACTATTACTACGGGCGGGCAGGCGGGGGCTATAGGCCCGGATTCTATTAGTTAGGTAATAGGGTTCCCTTACTATATATATCCTATAATCTAGGAGTAATTTCCTTATATCTAGATTATATTCTAAATATATTTTAAATTTATTTTTATAATATAGACTTCTTTATATATAGTTTCATACTAATATTATTACTAAGATAGTATTTATAATTAAATCTAACTCTAAAAATCCCCTAGATACTAGCGAATAGTTTCCTAAGGTACTCTATATAAATAATAAAATTAGATAGAGTTTTATATATCTAAAAGATAAAGATAATATTAGTTTCACAAATACTAGTATATAAAGAGAGCGACGTTAGGCATAGTATAAAATCTGAATTATTAATAATATTAAGTTATATTAGAGGGTAGCTTGCGAGGTAGGAATAACATAAGAAGTCTAACGAGGTAAGTTATATAATAAGTTATATAACTACTCGCTAGGTCCTAGTTATTCTAACCCGGGCCACGGATCTAAAGTTAGATCTAGCTTACTAGGCAAGTAGGAGTCCTACTTATTATATAAGTAGGCGAATATTCCTATACTAGTAGTCTTTCTTTTATACTAATACTTGCTTAATAAGCCTACCTAATTATATAAATTAAAGTAATAAGTTAGAAGCTATTATTAGCTTCTAAATAAAGCAAAAAGTTAGCTAGTTTCGCTATAATCCTATCCTTTTATAAATACCTATTATTATACTATTATTATACTAATCCTTCTATTATACTTATTATATATCTTTCTATATGAATTATTAATTTATTCCTATCAATAAGGTGGCATAACGCCGTATTAAGTGTTACCTTTATTAGTATATTAGCGGGGTTATCTTCGCTATTAACCTATTAGATCTCAGATAGCTCGTAGCGCTTATATAACTAATAGAGGGCTATAATATTAATTATAAGCCTCTTTTCCTTTATAATACCAAGTTTGACTAGATACTTACATAGTAAGTATAAGTTAGTATATACTAGTATAGGGATAGAGTTAGTAATACCTAGCTTAGTAATAACTTATTAAAGGGTTAAAGCGATAGTAAAGGTGAGGTTAGTACTAGGAATTATGGCGTAGATCTTTATGGCTAATACGCTATAAGTAAATTACTTATACTTAGTAGAGCTATAGTAAATAATATTACTATTTATTATAAAGGCTATATTATTTATTATTTTATTAGTAAGTAAAATAATATAACCTAACTATAATATAAGGTCTTAATTATTATTAAATAATCTATCTATAAATATAAATCGTTTAGTAATAAGTAATAATAATATAATAAATATTAAGACTTAGTCGAGGTTACTCTTTAGCTATTATAAGTGCTTATTACGAGTAGTAATATCTTTATTAGTTAGATCCTAGCATTAAGTAGTAGTTTATAGGTTAAAGTAGGCTTCTAGTTAGTAAATTAAGGCTATATAAGCCCCTCTAGCTTGCTACTTGATATATTACTCTTTTACTCATATCTTCTTAAGTATCTTCTTTATAGGGTTAATCTTAGCGCCTTAGCCCTTTTAATATAGTATGATAGAGCTAGTACTAATAATAGAGATCGTTCTATTATTAAAAGTAATAGGGGTCTAGGGCATAAGTTTCTCCTTAGGTTTAGCTATAAATTTAGCCTTCTAGAGCTCTTCTTCTTTAATAATAGAAAAAATATTATTAGAGAGACTAATTATATTATCTATCTATATACTAAAATAGCAAAATAAGGGCTTGAATTATTAGTAGTAAGTAGATAGGGGTTAAAGGCAGAGCTAGTTATATATAACCTATTATTATAATAAGCGCTATAAGTAGCTTACTATTAGGTACTAGCTTTAGTAATACTATAGAGGGGTTTAATAACTTTTATAATAATCCTAAGGGGGTAGAGATTATAGATCTAGTTAAGTAATTAGGTATAAATATTACGCGCTAGCGCTATTTAGGATTATATATAGGCTTAGGTAATATCCCTAACCTAAATAGTATAATTAGAGCTAAGTAATAGGGTAATTATTAGAAAGAAGCGAATACTATAGCGCGAGATTGTAAGTAACTAGGTTAGAACACCCTACTTATTAGTATTATTAATACTATAGATAACTAGGTAGGGCTTCTTAATAGGGGTAGTAATCTTATTCTTAATCGTATTAACTAAATAGGATTAAAAAAGGTACCTATATTACTTAGTTAGGTTATAGATCTCAGATTTAAATATTTTATAATTAAGGAGGGTATTAATCTCTTTCTTATAAGACTTCTAAAAGGGGGGGCTATTAGTAATAAGCTTATTAAACTTATATAGGGCCAGGGAAAGTTCCTAATTAGCCTTCTCTTTTATTAAAATAAATATTATTAAGTAGTTAACTTCTACTTTAAATATATTAAATAGGTTAGTAATAGGGTTCTTTTAGAGTTATCCTCTATACTAGGGAAGAAGGGGGGTTAGGGTTAGCTTAGTAGCCTTAGGGGTAATGGGGTTTTATAGGTTATTATTATTAAAGCCTCTAGGGGCCTTGGGATTACTATAAAAAGGTCTTATAGTAATAAAGGGGAAATCTTAGGAGCTATAAGGTAACTAAATAGTAACTATTTTACTTAAAATAGTAACTAATTAATAGGAGCCTTATTATTTATCCTTTTTTAAATATACCCTAACTTATAATTATAATAGGAGGTAGATAATATTATTAGTACTTGGGCTATTATAAGTAGTAAGAGTATCTATAACTTTATATGTAGAGTATTCTTTCTATAAACCCTCTATTATAGCATTAATTACCTTAGCCCTAGTAATAATGTCAAGGGAGGGAGTAGGGTTATTACTAATCTATAAGTATATACTAAAAATACGTAGAGTAGATATAAGGCTATTAGGGCTAGTAATATTATTAATAGATTTAATTACTATTTAGAGGGTAAGAGAGGGCTTAATGTAGGGGACTTCCTATTAAATTATAATATAAGTATAACATAGGGGGCTATAATACCTCTTTATTTTACTAATTTAGTAATAGGCTTTAATAGGGATAACTTTAACTATACCTACTATTAATTTAGTATTACTTTTAAAGGCTTCTATTATAAGGTTCAATCTAGTATCTATAATAATACGATTAGGTAGTCCCTAATAAATATAAATCTAGTATAGATAGAGGGTTTCCTAGGTAGTTTTGATAGAGAGATTAGGCCGGAAGTAGGCGGTATTAAAGCTAATAGCTATATTAATAATATATAGGGTTGCTTTACCTTTAAGGTAGATAATATTATTAATAATCCTATAGTTAAATGAATAGTTATCCTAGAGAGAGAATCTAAACCTCTAAGGGGCTCCTATATTTAATTAGTAATATTAAAGTTAGCTACTTAATTACTACTATTTAAATAGAACAACTAGCGTAATAAAGGAGGGTAGCTAATTTAGTAATAGAGGGGTAACTAAATTATTAATAGAGGTGCTATAATTTAATATCTATTAAATAGCTAGTTTAGATAGAAACCTCCTCTTTATTAAGAAGAAGCTAGGTATAGCCCTATTTATATATACCTAGGGTTATAATATTACTCTAAAATATGCAATTATAGAGGTTATTAAAGCAAATACTTATTTAACCTATATCGCTTAGGTAGAGGAGAAAAAGGGTATCAGAGGGTACTATATAGAAAATTATACTACTAAATATAGTTTTAATAGTAATAGTACTAAATAAATCCTTATAGGGGCTACCTCTGAAGACTCTTGCTTAGCTAGTATTTACATAATTAATTACTATTAATAAGTAAATCTATTATAGGGTAATAACTTACTATTAGCTAGTAATAGAGACTCTAGTAGTATCTAAATCTAGTATATTACCCTAGAAAACTTCCTTAGAGTACCTACTATTAAGTATAAATAACTAGGTTCGAGTAGAGGCTCTAAATAGGATAAGCTAGGTAGATAGGAGAATAAGCTTAGGGTTAGTAGCTAGGTTAATACTTATAACTATGTAAAAAGTAGCTTAATTTAGTAGCGAATTAACTAATTTATTACTATTAATTATAAATATAGTATTGGTAATAAATATAATAAACTTATAAGGGGAAGAGAGCTAGGATTAATCCTATTAGTAATCCTAAAGGTACTATTTAACCTCGCTATTAGTATTAGTATTATTCGCCAGGGCTTTATAATCCTTATTATTTTTTTAAAGTTAATAAAGAAAGCGCTAAACACTTCTTTAGTAATATTTTAAGAGTATTTAGACATAAATTTATTGAACTCTTAGGTCTATTTATTATTACTATACTTCTAGGATTAGTATTCTAGCTTATAGTGAATCTAGCACCTTCTTACGTTATTATAGTAATTAATATAAGATTAATAGTATGAAGGGGTTCTTATTAATATAGCTAGTTCTATTAAAATCTACTACTATTATTACTATTATAGTTTTAATAGAAGTTATAGTAGTTATTACCTTAGAATTATTACTTAGTGTATCTTATACTATACTCCTATACATCCTCTAAAGCTATAAATTATATATTAAGGCTTTAGTTTATTTAGAATATAATACTAATAATAGAGCTGAGTATATTATAGAGGTCTTTTAAATTAGTAGGATATTTATAGAGGGTAAGTTTATACTCTTAAACTTCCTAGTAAGCGCTCTAAATCTTATAGTAGAGGGGGCTTTTATCAGTATTAGATTCCTTACTAAGAGCAGGTCTAATAATAAAAAGGGTTTTAAATAGGATTTCAAGGTTTTTAGTATTAGATTCTTTAGTGCTTTTATATATAGGATTAGGTAATATAGCATTATCCTATAATTCCTTATTAGTAATATAGAATTCCTCGGTTTCAAAGTATTCCTTTATCTATATAACTGCCTTAGTATATAGCAATAAGGGGTATTTAGTAGTAATATACCAATAATAATACTATTAGGTATCTTCTTTTAATATAAGAGAAAACGCTTTAGTATATTATTATGGGGATATATTAGCTTTAATATAATAACCCTTAAAAATAAAGAGTTTTAAATCTAATATATCTATCTTATTACTACTATACCTAAGGTTACTATTACTATAGAACTTAGTAACTCTTAAGTTAATATAATAAATAGATCTTATTTAGCGGGAATTAGGCTTATTAGTTCATCCTATAGCTCTTATAAAGTTAAGACCTTAGGTATTATTCCTAGTATTTCAAAATAAAAAGGGTTAAGTAGTCTCTACTAGAGGGGGATAAGGGATTAATATATAGGGGATATAGGAGTAGTAGAGAGCTGTAAGCGTTATATAGGAGTAGTAATAATAGGAAAAAGAGGGGTTTTAACTTTCTATATAATCTCTATAAAGAAGACACGGTCTTTACTATACCCTTTAATAATTATTAGGTATTATAATTTAACTGAATTAAAGTTATTAGTACTCTATAAATAGAAGTTGGATTAGTAAGCAATATGAATAATATATTTCCTAATTTAACTACTATTATAAGTAATTAATATAATATTATCAATAAGGGCTTTCTAAAGGGCTTTGATAGTATAGTTATCTATATAGTAAAAGATCTTAATAATATCCTTAAAGTTTTCCTTAAGATTAGCTTATAGTTAATAGCTTTAGGTATAGTATATAAGGTATTTATTAATATAATAAGTAATATAACTGGTCATTTTAGCTTATTTAGTCATTTAGGGTTAAAGGACTTAATCTAATTATATATCTTATAATTAATAGCTTTAAAATTACTAGGGATTAGAATTACTAATTAATATTAGAGTAAGGAGGAAGGGGAAGGAGCAGGGGAGATATTAATTTTATCAACTATTAGAAAGGATTAATTGAGCTATATTTAGAAGTCATATAAGATAGTTAGGCTTGTTTTTATAACTTAATTAGGAATATTATCCCTAAGCTATAGCTTTAAGTAATTAATTCTTATATTGAGTAATTTACAACTATTATTACTTAATCTTCTTCTTATTAATAACCTAATTCCTTCTTTTATATGATTATTAAATACTTACTTATTTACTTCCTTAAAAAGAAGACTTTTTAAAAAGGATTACTGACTTCCCTAAAGAAGGGACCTAAGGAGGGATTCCTTAGAGAACGTTTCTAAAGAAGAGACCGTTTTAATAAAAGAATTATTTAGAGAAAAGAGTTAAAAAAGAAAAGAAGTTTGAAAAAGAGGAAAGTTTAAAAAATGACTTAATAAAATTCCTTAAAAAAGGACCTTTTTAACAAAGGGATTGCTTAGAAGAGGGGTTTAAAATATTTACTTACTTATTAAATCTTATTAACCCTAAAGAGGGGATACCCTAAAGAGGGGATTATTAATTATTTATTATTTAGAATAGAGATTCCTAGATAGATCTAAAGTAATAGAAGTAATTAATTTCAAAAGAGATAAAATACGGGAAAATTAAAGAGGAATTAAGGTTTTAATAATATAATTAACTAATTATAATTAATTAATCCAGGTAGTCTTTAATAAAGACTTAGTATAAACCTTTTTACTCTAGAAAAATAAGCGCTACTAGTATAAGCTAAGTAAAGTAGATCTACTAGACCTTTACTACTAGTAGAGTAGCTATTATTAAAAGGCTTTTCAATACTTATTATAACTTAGATATAATAGAAATAATATAAGAGGGATAAAGTTAAGAACTTAAGGTTATAAAGTTATAAGTAGTAAAGTTATAAAAAAGAGGGAGGTAGGAGAGGGGTTATTTAGATAGAGGGGAGGGGGCGGAGGGAGGAGGTAGTAGCCTAAAAAGTAAAAAGTTAACTTTTAGTAACTATAAATAAACCTAATTTAGTAGTTGCTATAAAGGTTAAAGCTATAATCCTTTTAAAGCTATTTTATAAAGGTAGTTAGGGCTTATTATATTTAGAAGTTATAAAACTTAAAGCTATAGATAACCTTATATTAATATAGATATTATATTAATATAGTAGTTAAGGCGGGTAGTTAATATTAAGGTAATTTATTTTAGTAAGTAATAGGGGCTTATTACTACTCTCTTATAATAAGTAGTTAGGGCTTATTATTATCATCTTAGGTTATTACTATTAATAATATAAATAGAGGGTTAGAAGTAGTAGATTTAAGTATTAAGGAGGGGGGTTAAAGGAGGGAGAAGCAGCGAGGTTAGTATTAATATTAGAAGGTATTAAATAATATTAAATACGCTAAATTTACTAAAAAGACTTATAGGAGTTAAAATTAGTAAAATAAGTAGTTAATATAAAGGAAAAAGAGGGGAAGTTAGTAAAAGGCTCTAAATAATTATAATACTAGTAGAAGGTAGTATAGTTAGTAGGTATAAGATATAGCGTTTATAGTAACTATAAGAGTAGTAGAAGGTATTAAAAGAGAGTAAAAGTAAGGGGTACTAAAGAGGGTAAAAATAAGGGGAAAGTAATAACTTAACTAGTATAATAAAAGATTTTGAATTATTAATTATTAGTATTAAGATTATAATAGGATAAACTATAGTTATTATTAATAATAGGGGATCTAAAACTTCGCTTATAATATTAGTAATAACTTTAGAGGTAGTAGGTTAGAAGTAGAGTGTCACAGCGCCGGGTTGGACCTACCTGAACTTGGGGTCATATGACTGCTAAGTTACGTGATCTCTAGGCTAGCCTTTAGCCTTCTGGGGCTATACTAGCTTATAGATAGACTTTTCCCTTCTTTAATATAGAATCTATTTAATATAGTATAATTAAAGTATACTAACCTTTACTTATTGGCTATTTTTAATACTATTTTTTATTTATCTATTAATTCTCCAGAGATAGAAGTATAATATCTTAATTAACTATTATTACTCCTACCCTATTAATTAACTAATATAAGTATAATATCTAACTAAGTGCTAAGCTAATTAATCTATACCCTAACTAATCTAAACTTAATTAATACCCCCCTTCTACTTTATAATAATATACTAAATAAGACCTAACTAGTTAGTTATAGTTATAAGGCTATAATAATATTTATACTTAATACTAGAAAGCTCTTAGAGCCTTATATTAAAGCTCTTTAATATTATTATATTATATTACCTAATTATAATACCCCTCTATATAAGGACCTAAAGGTTTTTAACCTAAATAAGCCTATATAAGAGTAGCCTATTAAAAGCCTATTTATAGATCTTAATATAACTAGATATAAGAGCTTAGCCTAGAGCACTATTACTAAACTATATCAGTTTCCTAATCTTTTTCTTATTAATTATAATTACTTGGGTAAAAACTAGAAAATAACTCTTTACTCTTAATGATATAATATAGTTATCTTAGAATAACTTTAACTTAACTCTTATTTAGATCTAAGACTAGCTTATAAAGAGAGCTATTTAGAGTACTAAGTCCTACGTCCTTTATATAGGATATATTACTATAAATAATAACCTCTATATACTTTATAATACTACCCTCTACCTAGAATATAAGAATTAGGAGCTCTAGGAGTATCTAGATAATACTTATATTACTAATAATAATACTAAATAGTTTACTATACTTAAGTATTATTAAGAAGAGTATAACTAGGCTTAACATAATATTACTATTATAATAGAGGAGAGAGATAAAGCAAGTGATACTAATAAAGCCTTGCTCTAGTAGTTTAAATATAATATAACTATTACTCCTTCCCTTGTAAACCCTCTCTCTAGTAACTATAATATAATACTTTAGGTAATCCTTAACTAGATATTATATCTTAAGAGTTAGGTCTGCTCTAGCTTACGCTTATTAACTATTAGTAATAGTAATACCTAGATCACTAAGATACCTAAGGTCCCTATTTTTATTAGTATTAAGAGTACTAATTCTAAGTACCCAAAGTTTAATACCTAGCTTTTTTATATTAAAATACGCTTTAATAGTAGAGAGTATTATAGCAAGTTCTAATACTTTAAGTATATACTCTTGCACCTTAGAGGAACTACTTATAACGTCTTATCCCCTCTCTTCTTAAGTAATCTACTTTAAATGTCTATAGTAGAATAGCTTATTAATAAGCTAAAAGGTATCTTTATTAACCTAATTTATCATAATAAGGCTTAGATAAAGCTTAATACCCTTATTATTTTATTTAAAGATATCTAAATTATTTAAGCTATATTTATTAAACTTACTTAGTAAGCTAAGCTCCTAGAGTCGTAGTAGCGCTAGAAGTTCTATAAGAAACTACTTACCTCTCTTTAGAACTAGTGCTGTACTTATTATATAAATAGCGCTCTTAACCTCTAGGATTATATTACTTAGGTCTATATTATAGCTTATATTATAGCGCCTTTTAATAACTACCTAGCTAACTAAACTATTATATAAAGCTCTGCCTTAGTAGCCTATATTAAACCTTCTAGTAAAAGAAACCCCTATATATAAGCTTATACTAACTAGGATTAAATCCTTAAGGCTTTACATAAGAAGCTCTATACCTAATGTGCTTATTTTATCTATAGTAATACAAGCTATACCTTGTGGGATTACCCCTATAAGAGGGCTAAAACTACTATAAGTATTACTAAGCTTACTAAGGCTACTAATAGTAACTTAGAGCTAGTAGAAAACTAGAGCTCCTAGTAAAAGCAGACTTCTTATTGGGGGAGGATTAAAGAGATTAGTAATTAGTAATAATATCTATTAACTTATAATAACTAATTAGTAATAAACTACTAGAGAAAGTATTAGTTCTAGTTTGTAATAGATATAGTATTTGCCTTAGAGCCCTTCTTAATACTAGAGTAAATAGCTATGCTTTTATAAATACCTATATAACCCCCTTATTAAGGGATTTTTACTATACTAAGTATAATAAGTTATAGCACCCTATCCTAGCTACTAGACTTAATAGAGAGCTACTAGATATTATAACTAAGGTATAGACTACCTATATATAAGTAGATTACTAAGATTTAATATAAATACCACTCCTCTAACTTAATATAAGGAGGTATAACCTTATTCTTAGCTACTTATAGCGTAATTACTATAATATTAGTATAAATATATGCTATTAGTGCTTATATTAGCTTAGTAATACCCCTATAGCTTAAGACCTCTCTAGAATAATTATATAAGATACTAAACACCTCCTCTAACTTATTAAAATTAATATTAAGTATTAACTTAATATAGAATACTATTAAGCTATATTTAAAGCTAAGGAATAGCTATATAACGCTTAGAAAGCTCTAAGAAGTAAGATAAATACCCCTATAAAGATCCTATAGTAAAGCTATATACCTAAGGACTTAGGATATAATAATAACTTATAGAAGATAGATATAGCTTTAAAGGGCATATTAATAGTTAACTAGACCTAATAAGCGCTATGCTAGAAGCCTAGACCCCTTACCCCTAAAGCCTAAGAAGCAAAGAAAAACCTTAATATAGCATTTATTAGCGCTATAGGGTTCAAAAGGAACCTAAAGCATACTAATATTAAAATAAGCTCTATATTACTATATTAGCTTAACTTAATAATTACTAATAAATAGGAGGTAGAAGAGAAAGGTATAAGCCCCCTAGAGGTTAATAAAGCTAAAGGCTAACACCTAATTAATAAGAGAGTCTCCTTATACCTATAGAACTAGAAAGATTACTTTAGTAAAACTACTAGTAATATATTACCTTCTTATTACCCTTATAATTACTAAATTAAACTAGAGCTAAGCATAAAGGAGTAGTTAACTTTCTACTTATTATATAAGTAATTACTACTAAAACTTAAGGCTATCTAATAATATCTCTTTAAAAACCTAAAAAAGAGCTTTATAATACTAGGTAATACCCTATTTATATCCCCTATATTATTTATTTAGAAAGCTAATAGCTACCTATAGTTCTATATTAACCTCTAGAGGCTAAATAAATTCACTAAGAATAACTAGTACTTATTACTTCCAATTAATAAGATACTAAGTTAAATTAGCTAAGCTAAGGTATTTATAAAGATTAATATCCGCTAGGTATTCTACTAAATTCATATCTACTCTAACTTAGAAGACTTAATAACGTTCTATACCTAATATAGCTCCTATAAGTATAAGGTTCTACCCTTTAGGCTCTACAATAGGCTAGCTATATACTAATAGTATATGAATAATACCCTTCTAGAGTACCTAGATGATTTCTATATAATATATATAGATAATATCCTAATATACTTAGAGGACCCCCTCTAGCATAAGGACTATATTAGGAAGGTCCTTAACTAGCTATGCTAGGCAAGGCTTTAAGCTAATATTAAGAAGTATAAATTTAGTATAACTATAACGCGCTACCTTAGGTTTATTATTAGTACTAAAAGGACTAGCTCTAACCCTGGGAAGGTCTCTATAATAAAAGACTAGTAACTACTAATTATAATATATAATATCTAATCCTTATTAGGGTTTTATAACTTCTATTAATAATTTATTAAGGGTTATAAAAAGATCACTTAGCTACTTACTAAGCTTATAGCTAACAGCGCCTAGTTTAACTTTAATAATAACTATATAGTAGTATTTATAATATTAAAAGAGGCTCTAATATCAACCCCTATCTTATGCTACTAGAAGCCTGAGCTACTAACCTAGGTGGAGATAGATACCTCTCAATCTATTTATATTACTATCCTCCTCTAATAATAAGTTAATAATAGTTTCTAATACCTAGTAGCCTACTTCTTCAAGATTATATTACTGAATAAGATAAACTACTCTATTTATAACTATAAGATAATAGTAATTACTCTTATATTAGAGGAATAGAGAGCTAAACTCTTAGTAGTTACCTAGCGCTTTAAGGTTATTATAATCTACTAACTATTACTCTACTTTATAATTAAATAGCTTTTAAATATCTATTAAGTCTACTAGTTAGGTATCTTAGCTAGTTTTAACTTCTATATCTAATGCTATCTAGGGTATAAAATATACTAGCTAATACTCTCTTATAGAAAAATAAAAACCTTTAAACCTAATAAGTAATCTATAAGTTAGACTATACTTAGGTATTACTACTACCTACTTACCTATCCCTAGAAGTAGTAAATAAGCTACACTAGCTACTAGAGGGCGCCCTAAGCTACCCTATAATAACTATTAATATGCTTAAACTAGAAGATAAGCTAAAGGGATACCTCCTAGTTAAATAGATCCTCTAGCTTAACCACGAGCTTGATATACTATTACTTAAGGCGCTAAAAATACTTATTATTACTGAAAGGGGCACTAGAAAATACGAGATAGGCTCTTAATAATAAATAGGAAGCTTATAATACTTAAGGAGGAAGACCTATATATTAAATTAATTTATAAGGCCTATATCTAAAAGCTTATAGTATACCTAGGTTAGAATAAGACTATTAAGCTTCTAAAGGAGCGCTACTTTTAGCCCTAGCTAACTACTAATATTAAGTAGTATACTTATAACTACTATACGTATTACTAGGCTTAGAAGCTAAGAGATAAGCCCCTAGGTGAGTTAAAACCCTTAATAATACTAGACTACCCCTAGGAATATATTATAATAGACTTTATATTATACCTACCCAATTACTATAGGTATAATAATATATTTATAATAATATGCTGCGTATTAAAAAGTAGTCTCCCTTCCCTATTATAAGATAGTTATAGCATAGGATCTTGCTTAGCTATATTATACCTATATCTTCTAGTATATAGGTTTCCTTATTATAATTATATCTAACAGAGGCCTTTAGTTTACCTCTAACGTCTAGGGTGAACTTTATAAGATATATAGTACAACTATATAGCTAAGTATAGCTAGCTATATAGAAACTAATAGATAGACTAAGATCCTTGACTAATACTTAACTTAATACCTCCGCCCCTAGATAAACTAGTTCTAAGATAATTAGAGCAAAATACTCCCTATTATAAACTTCGCCTAAGTAGTACCACTAAAAAGAATTATAAGGCTTGCGTTATTTAAGATTAAATAAGGGTATCTACTATAGATAAGTTTTAACTAGGATTAATATATAGAGAGATTTTTAATAATAAAGGAAAAGATTAACTAGGGTAATACCTAGTATTTTATATAAAACCTCTATGATATAAATAATATTACTAAAGGGAATATAGCTATAGCCTAATATTACTATGCTTATACTACTAATTATTACTACTAGCCTAATAACTTAGCTATAAGAGACTCTATTTATATATTAATAAATAGATAGCGCTAGGAGAATTCTTTAAAACTATTTATACTATAGGATAGACTATAGCTAATTAAAGCTATTAACCCTAAGGGAATATAGGTACTAGATCTACTAAAAGAATATTACTATTACCTAGTATTCCACTCTAATAAGCTTTAGAAAGCTACTAGGGACCTTTTACTAGGTTAATTCAAATCCCTGCTGCTTACTATTAAGTTTAATAATAGGCTAGAATATAAGGTTATATGAGTAACTACTAGCTAGTTATACTAAGAATAGTTATAATATCGCGCTAATTAGAAAAGCTATAATTATAACCCTATCTAATATACTACTAAAAGTTTTAAGTATACCCTAGTAGCGCTATAAGACTTTTATACTACTAACCTAGCTACTATAGAGCTATTAAAATACCTTTTAGCTTAGCTTCTAGCTACTACCTAAGATAAAGACCTTACTACTATAGATAATAATAACACCCTAGTATAACTATTAGGAGCGGGAATGCTATTTAGGGGAATGCTCTTATATATAGTAGTTAATTACTATAGATAGCAATACTAATAAAGGGGTGGGGGGGGGGGGGGTGGGTGGTGGTGTGATATTATAGCGCTAGGTTAGACCTACCTAAATCTAGGATTATATAACTACTAAGTTATATAATCTGTAAGCAGGCCTTTAGCCTTCTAGGGCCGCGCTAGCCTATAGATAGACTTTTCCCTTCTTTAACGCAGAATCTACTCAATATAGCGCAATTGAAGTATGCCAACCTTCGCCCATTCGCTATTCGTGACATTAGGACTTCTATAGTTATAAAAATATAATTTAAAAATAGATTAGGGACCTAGCTAACTCTAATAAGTAGAGGATTTAGTTACTAAGTAATAACTTAAGAAAGGTGCTTTAAATAAGCTATAAAGAACTCCTAAAGTAATATAACACCCTATATACCTACGAATTAAGGATACAAGTACTAGGATATTAGTAGTAATAATTATTAATAAGAAAGATTAAATATTATCTATCCTAGTAGAATACTAGTAATATAAGAGGTTATTTATTAAAGAACTTAATATAGGGTTATTAGAATATAATAGCTATAATTATAAGATTAAGCTAAATCCAGGAAAAGAACTAATATTTTAAAAGATCTATAAACTTAAGTAAGAAGAAAGAAAAGTACTTAATACTTACCTCAATAAGAATCTAAAGAAAGAATTTATTAGACCTTCAATATTACTCATAGGGTATTAAGTACTTTTTATATTAAAGAAGAATGGAAGAAAGTAACTATATATTAACTATTAGAAACTTAGTAATATTACTATTAAGAACTATTATTTATTACTACTTATTTCTAAGTTATATAACCTCTTATCTAATATAAACTAGTTTATAGCTCTTAACTTTAAGGGAGCTTATAGCCTTATTCGTATTGAGGAGGGTAAAGAATAGAAAATATCCTTTAGAATATGATGTAGATACTTTAAAACGCTTATAATACCTTTTAGACTCATAAATATACTAGCGACTTTTTAGATTATAATTAATAAAAAACTATAACTATACCTTAATAACTTTATTATAATATACCTTGATAATATACTTATTTTCTCTAAGAATCTAGAAGAATATAAGGAATATATATATGAAGTACTTAGATAATTATAAGAAGCGAAATTCTTAGTTAAGCTAGCTAAGAGTATATTTTACTCATAAGAAGTCGAGTTCCTAGGATTTATTATTATACTAGGAATTATTAAGATATCTAAGGATAAAGCAAAAGCTATTTATAACTAGCCTATACCTACTTATATTAAGGATATATAATCTTTCTTAGGATTTATAAACTTTTATTAATAATTTATTAGGAACTATATAGAAGTTAGGTAAAGACTCTAGAACCTTACTAAGAAAAATAGTACGTTCTATAAGTTATCTTAAAATATAACAAGAATAGGAAGCTTATACTAGCTATAAGACTTCTAGTAATAGCTTGGAAAGTTAGTACTAGTATAATTAGATAAATAACCCCTAAAACTATTAGGAAGGTATACTTAGTACTTATATATAGATACTAAGGCGTTACTAAGACGTAGAAACGTATTTAATCATACTATAATAAGACTATTATAAGATAAGAAGTAGTAAATACTATTAAAGATTATAAAATCTATACTAAAAGTAAACGTAGTTAATATTAACCTTATAGTAAGATTTAAATACTACTTACCCCTAAAATAGTATAGTAATCAATCTTATTTACCTTTATTATTAAACTACTAAAGTTAAAAGAACTAATAACTAAGACAAAGTATAATAGTATTTTAGTAATTATAAACTAACTTATAAAATATACTTACTTTATCCCTTATATAGAACCTAAGACTACTAAAGACCTTAAGTATATATTTCTTAAAACTATTGTCAGCTAATATAGAATACTAATAGAAATTATATTAGATATAGATAAATTATTTAGTTTAAAGTTTTAAAGATCCCTAATCTTATAGCTTAGATCTAATTATAAACTCCCTACTACTTTCTATTCATAAACTAATAGATAAACTAAATAAGTTAATTAGATTTTAAAAAGCTACTCATATTATTATATTAATTAAAACTAAGATAATGAGATATTACTATTATTAATAGCCTAATTTACTTATAATAGTATAATAAGAGAAAGTATACAACAATTACTATTCTACTTAAATTGTAAATTTAACCTAACTACTTATAGAGAACTATATTAAGGCCTAGTAGTACTTAAATCTATAATAGAAATAAATAAGATCTAAGAATCATGATAAGGACTTCCTAAGGATCTCGAATGAATATATAAATAAATATATAAATATACTAATAAGAAAAGAGTTAAGGGACTAACTCTAAAGAAGGGAGATAATATCTACTTTAGAGAATAAAATATTAAAACTAAATAACTAAGTAATAAATTAGACTATGAAGAACTTAGACTGTTTAGAATTAGTAAGAAGATTTCTAATCTTTTATATTTTACTCCTTGAACTAATATTATAAGGATTATAAATAAATAACCTTATTATTATAGAACTTAATAAACTAGAATATAAAGTTAAAAGAAATACTAACTATATTAAAGATAAAAATAAAATATAATACCTCGTTAAGTAGAAAGGATATAGATATAAAAATAATATATAGGAACTTATAATAAACCTCAAGTACATATAAGGTAAATTATAAATATATAAGGAATAATAACTATAATATTCCCTTCAAGTAAAAACTATATTATAAATATATAAGAATAATATTTAACTTATCTAGCTTTAACCTATTATTAGACTATAATAAACTAATTAATCTAGAAAGAAAAATCTATTTATATAACTAGGAATACCTATTAACTAGTAACTACTATTAGAAAGGAAGTTAGATATACCTAGATTCTAATTACTAATTATTAAATCTAAATCTATTATAATAAAACTACTTATTAAATAAGCCTTAGTAATTGGAGAAACTATTAAGGACTCCCCTTCATTTATTACCCCCTTACCGTTATATAAGACTATCCTTTTTTATTTTTATAAGCGATCCAATTATAATAATATCTTATCTAATTTAGCTTCTACTTAATATAGTACTATAAGCCTTTTCTATAATATCTCCTCTTTATAACCTCTATACCGTTAAGATGAGAAGCCTTATTAAGTAAATAATCTATTAGAAAGGTAATTAGTATATATTATAAAGGAAACCTGTGAAATAAACTTATATATATAAATTATATTAGTAGCTATATTATAAGAACGACCTAGACGAGTATACTCGCTATAGACCCTAATATTTAGAAGTATTTTATAACGCTATTTAGGAGAATAATAATAAGAATATAGTATCTACATAATAACCCTATACTTAGTAATTTAAAGAGCTTAATTGTAATAATAAGGAGTAGAAGAAGAAATTAATTTCTAAACGCGACCTAATATAGTAGTAATATTATAGAATATTAGGAAGCACGATTAATAGCCCCCTAACCTAGGAGTAATAACCTACTAATATTAGTCTTAGGGATAAGACTATCTAGAGGGAGACCTAATATTATAACCTATTAGAAGTATATAGACTGGGGTAGCCCGACAGGTACTACTAGCGCTTAGAAGACCTTTATATATAGGACAATATAGAATAATAAGCCTTACTTAGTATAGAAGAACTATAGTATAAGTTATATAATAATAAAATAAGAGGTAATTAGTAGAGTATAGGAAGGAATAATTAGTAATTAGTAGAATATCAGGAGGAATAATTAATAAGTAATTAGTTAGTATTACTAACTAATTATAATTACTATTATAAGGAGGTAATTACTTAGAAAAAGGAAAGAAGGATATCTAGGACTTATATATAAGATAGACTTAAGCCTAGCTTAAGAATAAACTTCTATAGCCTTTTAGTAATTAATTTTATAACTATCCCTAGGATATTCGTAGCTTATTCTATGACTATATATTACCTTATAAGGATTATAACTAATTACTATAGCCCTTAATCCCTAATCTAACCTAGTAATGCAGACTAGTAAGATAATATTATCATTACGCGTTATCCCTTAGCTTCTATCAGTAGAAACCCTACTATCGGATAGTCAACTATAATATACATTAGCTATTAGGGTTACCATTATTACCTCTATTACTAGAGTTACTAAGTAGTATAAGTAGTAATAAAGGAGTATCCTTCTTATATTCAATATCCCAATTATATCCTTTACTTTTATTAAGAGTTAATAATCTAGCTTTAGTCTCCTAAAGGCTTATCTTATTATAATAATTACCCTAGCTATAAAAGCTAGAGTAGTTCTAAGTATTACTTAACTTAGGTATAAGAGGATTACTTTATCCCTTCTCTTAGGTTAGAAATAGAGCGCTTACTATATCTAGATTTTATTTAAATAATATATAGAATATATTTAGACTTAGCTCTAGTATTAATATAATTATAATATCTTTTGATATTAATTTAAGAGGTAAGGGTTATAAAGTATTTATAAAACTTTATCTGAACTTATAATACTCCTCTAGAGTTAAAAGAAGTACTAAGAAAGCATTAGGAATTATTATTATATTAAGTTTAGATATAGGTTCTAAAATACCTAGATTCTCTATAGCTTTAGCTCTTAGGGTTTTATAGCTTCCCCTTTCTTTATTACCTTTAGAAAGGTGTATTAGGTCTAATATATATCTTTAGTAGTCTCTATTTTAACATATTAATTATAATAAGGGAGGTTAAGGCGATATTACTATTTAATAGTATTAGTAAATAGTTATAGATTTATAGTCTATACCTTTAGAACCTTGTTTTAAATATATTAAGCAATCTTATATACTTCCATATTGTAGCTTTCACCTTGGTGGAAGGTCCAGCGAGGGCGTTGCCACGAGAGCCTTAGTGGCCCGTTCGGCTCCGAGATAATCAGCCCTAGTGCAGCGCGCATCCGACTTTATGATATTCAGAGGGTTTACTTCCGAGTAGGAATATATAGGTTTCCTATATTATTTTCCTTAACTAGTAGAGAGTATAAGTTAAAATAGCTATAGAGTATTTCCCGAATTATACCTGCGAACTAGGTGAATTTATTATGGTATTTTTACGAAGGGGCTGCGGCGTAGTTCCGAACTCAATATACTTCTCTATATAAGAGTAGTTTTTAAATATATTTATAGTAATTTGAATATTATTTGAAGTTCTTATATATTATAGTAATAATACTTACTTTTATATCTAACTTAAGAAAGGTATATTTCGTTAGGGTAAGAAGTATATAAAACTTATTAAGGTATTATTTAAGCGCTATTCTAAAGTTTATAACTATGATATAGTTAATATATTCTAGGAGGTCGGATGTAAGACCTTCTTTAATATTATGATTAGTAAATAGCTTATTAGGTATTATAATCTTTAAGGTTTAATATCTCTTAGGGATATTCTTTAGTTAAGTAAAGTTTTAAGATTAAATATCCCTTAGGGATATCTCCTTGTTAGGGGAAATAATTAAGAGTTAATACTTTTTATTAATATCTCCTAGTAACGTTTCTTAGTTAAGGGAAAGGGGGAGTTTAGAAGCCCTATTAATAATATATAATACTTATAGGGTTAACTACTAAGATACTACTTTATATAAACTTAATAGGGTTAACTATGATTACAAAGTTAATTATCTTCTTTAATTATAAGGGATATATCCTTAGTTATAAGGGATATAGCTAACTATTCAGGTTATACTACTAATTGATATTATCTATATAATAGGTAAGAAATAAGGGTTAAAAATCTATAATTTTAGAAGGTTTTCTCCTTAAAGGTAATAAACCCCTCTTAAAGAGGTTTACTACGTTTAGGTATATTTAACGCGTTAATTTCGTTAAACCCCTTTAAGCGGGTTAACCGCGGTAAGCGCGTTTAGTATTACCCCCTATAGCAGTAGCTATATTTACTTATTATATAAAGTAAGTACTTTCTATTTAATAAGCTTACTTAAAATATACTCAAGATAATACTTATTAAATAGGGGTACTTACTCTACTTTTATATATTTACTACAGAGGGGAGAGCTAAGAGGGAACTATAAATTACTCTTATTAGTACTCTTCTCTCTATTTATGTCTTTAAGAATTATGATAATAAGAGTTAGTAATATTCTATATTATAATTATAAAATTAAAGGGTTTATAAAGAGAGAGAGTATAATATATTAAGAGCTTTCTTTAACTCCTTAGGAGAATAACTCTAAAGCCTCTTAAGTTATAAACCCTTACCCTTAGAGCTACTTTCTATAGGTCTCTTCTTCTTTCCTATTATTACACTATATATATATATATATAATATTATTTATAATAAGAAGGGTTAATATATAAGTAACCTTATTATTACTCTCTAGGGGAGGAGAGTATACTCCTATGCTTCTAGCTTTATTCTTATATTTAGTATAGCGCGCCCTCTTAAGGGCTATAGCCTAATTAGTCTTCTTTTTAAGAGGTATCTATAAATATATTAATATAGCTTTAAATCGTTATATATACGCCTATAAGTTAAAGTTATTGCTAAGGTAAAGGTTAAGTTTATATATAGTTATTATAATATATATAGAGAAGAATTAAGAGTGTAGGAGGTTAGCTAGGTTATTTTCTTTAAAGTTAATATAATAGTAGCTACTCTATTTAAGCTAATAAGAGGTAGTAGATTCTATTACCCTTAGTAAGAGATAGTAAATAAAGGGTATTATAAGAATAATAGTAAAGGCTATAAAAGTAGAAAACTATAACTATATATACCTTACTTATATATAACATAAACGACTTTATTTAATTATTTCTTTTATAATTAGGTCCTTAATAGGTTATTTATATATATATTACTCTAGATTCAGATATTTAAGGGGTCCTATATAGTTAGGCGTCTTTTTAGCTATTATAATATCTAGAGGTTATATTATAATACCTTTAGTATTACCCGCTCCTCTTATAGTATATAACCTATATTAGCTATAGGATAACTCTTTTCTAAGGGTTATTATTCTAACTATAGTTATAAGTAACTATATTATAGCTACTCTTCTTATAATAGAATAAGCTCTTTAGTAACTATAAATATAGCCCTATAAGACGTTTCTTAATATAGTCGCTATATACTATAATAGGTAGTCTATAAGGCAGGCTCGCCTGCAACATAAGGCAGATATATAGAAATTGAGATCCCTCACTAAGATATATTAAGAAAAGTCCCGGTCTATTTCCCTCTATGAAAATGCTTTAAGTAGGCACTTTGCCTACTTCTCCCAGATGCACAGGATCATATTGGTTTAGCTCCTGCTTCTCACTATACTTCCAATACATGCTTCTGCTGAAGCTAGAAGCGTCTTAGAAGACCACAATACACCTAGTATCCAACTTTCCGCGTCTCGTCCGTTCTCACTAACATCCACTTTAACACGGACAACAAAGCAGGCAGCGGGATGCATAAACTGCCGCTTAATATCCATCGAAGTAAAATCAACCCTCACTCCAGACACCGCTATGCCAAGAATCCTCGCGGTCTTAATAGTACTACGCAATATCCTCACAAAGGCCATCTCAAGAATCGGCGCATACTACTGCTATTAGTAAGCTCCTTAATAGCATTAGACGAAGTAATCGTGAAGCAATAGACTATCTTATTATTAATATTACTCAGTTACTACTACACATATCTAGTATACTAATCACGAAGATTCCAGTCTCATTGCGGGATTTACTTAGTTAACTACCCGACGTTATTAGAAGCATAACGGAATATAAGAGAATCGCAACGGTATCAAATATAAAATATGTGAAGAGTCTTTATTGCCGTTTTATCTCATCTTAAGCAAACTAAAGCCTTTGCTAATATGCCGAAGACTGATAGCAAGCTAAGAGACCAATAGTATGAGCTGCTTCGTTATAAACCTTCTCTACCTATTAAGTTAATAAGAGGAAGCTTCTTTCATTAGCCCGATATGTCTTCAAGCCCTCAGATAATCGATTTTTCTCTCAAGAGTTTGATCTTATCATTTATCTTCAAAACATGTTGGAGAGTAATAACGTCGATAGAAGCTTGAAGCTAGTAGCAAGGCTACACCATGTCCAATAAAGACGTGCGGGGTACCTAGTTCTAGCAGGTTTAATAACTTAGGAACAGCTACGTTAGCCTCTAGACCTCCATTTTAGCTATGTTCGGACTGAATAGCATACCTGATTGGCTTTTATCCAGGCATATCCTGCGAGTTTCAGCTTTATTATATTAATAACCGTCTCTTGTGTGGTCATTCTATCCGTGTGTTTAGCGCGCTTTTGATTTAATAAGTGTTCACTTTGACTTTTTCTCTCAGAGTGAGGATCAAATTGGTCCCGAGGCAATAAGTAGGCTCTTCCATTTCATTCAATTAGGCCTTATTATTGCTAATAGGGAAGTAACTCTCCAGGTCTTAGAAAGGCTTTCTCAACGTTGTCAGGATAAATGCTATAGCTAAGTTGGAGTTTCTGCTTCCTCTGCCTATTGCTATAACTTGTGAAGTAGATGGCGCTGCGAGCCGAATCCACGCCGCACTAATGGTGCCTAGAGCCCGAGTGCTCTCGTTCCCGAAGCTATAATTCTCAGTCTCATGACAATTTTCACCTCGTACTTGCCCTATGAATTGATTTTCCAAGGCTATTAGTTCTCAACGGATCATAATAACATATTATAGTGGGTCGGCTATTAAGCTAAAGAATACCAATTCTATCAGCTCATAACGAAGGCAAATATTGAAATCCACAGGGGGCTAATACTAATCAAGCAAAAAAGGGGGTTCACGCCGCTTCCCTTTTGCAATATTTGCTTTCTATTTGCTCCAGGTTAGCTAATATTCCTCAGCTTTATACCAAGCTGCTCCGTTGAGCGTGCCTCCGAACACTTTATCATCCCAAACCCGCAACATACTCGCCAATATGGATAGACTTCAGACCCTCAATTCTCCTAAATCTATTCTCCCAGGCATCTCACCCGTCGATGCATGCCCAATATATGCCGTCAAATTGAGGCAGCTGAAAGGCGCGACCTCAATAGATGCGAAATGGCTCGCACACCTGAGGAAACTCATCTATAACCACGCTTTGCGGCCGGACCGCTAGTCTGTGAAGGAATACCTAGTAATAATAAGGATTATAAGCTTTATTAACTCATACGTGAGCGACAAGAAGCAGCACGTTAAGACCCTTACTCTCTGTAATAGGTACAGAGACTAAGTTCTCTATACGGATAGCTCCTCAAAATCACTATAATTCTCGCAAGTGAGAATTTTGGAGCTCAGGGTTCAGTATAAGCTGCGCAGATGCTATCAAAACTATGCTCATAGAGCGGGAAATGAGGCTAATTAGTACAGGACGTCGGGCAGTGGACTTTAAGTTGTATCATACTCAAATCCGGCGTTGTTAATCAACTTGCAGTATAATAAGGGGTAGTAGCTGCCTACTGCGAGATTTTTCCGCGATTGAGGGGCTTTGGAAATCATATACGAGAAAGGTTATATGCTTAGGAGGGCTTAGTATATAGTTATGAGGGTAATGAGACGCGCTATGTGCTATTGAGGCTGATGAGTGAAAGAGAGGGATAGGAAGACGTCTTCTCTCTCGCCAAAGGACCTTCTTGAGATGCAGCTTTTCTCACGTCAGAGTTAGGCGCAACAACTTTCCATTTCAACAGAGCTACTAGTGGTTTCATAGCATCTCTGGCCACAACGCACCAGCCTTCATAGCAAGCTCGCCGCCCAAAAGCTTGCCAAACCGTTTCACATTAAGATTTAACAGGCGTCCAGTCAGGGTAGTTTCAATCGCGGCGCGCAAAACGGGTCATGAAGTGAACTTGGTGGTGGCGGCGGCGATATTAGGAGCGGCAGCCATGACGAGGCTGCGGGCAGAGAGGCTGATTAATGGCGGTAGATATCATGAAAAAAAAAAAAAAAAAAACAGCTTTTCTCATACCGCGGTGTCTGCGCATGTATGTGGTGTGAAGAGCGGATGAGTTGGGGACGGCGACAACTTGGGCATCGGTGATAAGCTCACACGCTATCGGATATAAGAGACTTGCACGCGGCACGCCCACCCAATCATCAGCACAAATCAGAACTTGCCCCAACCTTTCCGTCGCCCACAACACCCACTTGAAGCAGCATGGAGCTCAGGATGATTCTGGGCCATCAGAACAGCCGCCGCCTCGTTAAGGTCGGGTGACAGGTCGTATTCAAGAGCAGTGACAGCACGGGTAGGAGCCGGGGCGGTCGGGGCCGGTGCATCGTTAGCCGCTGCATCAGCCACACTTCCCCACGGGCTCCACACTGAACTCGAGTTCTCCCACAGGCACAGCTGCCAGTAAGTGGATTCCATCGGTACCATCAGCCACGCTCGACCACGTGACTAACCATCCTCGGAAGGCGTTAATCGTGCGAGGACTCCCACCTGTCAGACTGGCCCTGCTCACACGTCGATCCTGGTACCTTACTCTATACTCTCGCTCATGCCCACGCGCTGCCCTATGCTGTCAAACCGCAGCCCATCTCGCCATCAATTATTTGCTGCAGTACGGCAGCCTGCAGGACGCACTAGGTCAAAATTGAATTCTTTCCGCATTGGGTTAATAGGCCTACACCTAAGGGGAGCCTTTTTAAGGGCTCTAATTAGCTAATAATTACTAGGTGAGGCACTTATATGAGTCTAGAGCGAAAAGGGTAAATACGGGCAGGGTAGAGCAGTTAGACGTAGGGCAGTTATAGCTAGGGTAGTTATAGCTAGGGCAGTTGCAGCCAGGGCAGTTGCAGCCAGGGCAGTTGCAGCCAGGGCAGTTGCAGCCAGGGCAGTTGCAGCCAGGGCAGTTGCAGCCAGGGCAGTTGCAGCCAGGGCAGTTGCAGCCAGGGCAGTTGCAGCCA
>JAOQIF010000678.1:0-48366 GCA_026260285.1 Colletotrichum sansevieriae | reverse complement strand
ATACCCCCCCCCCCCCCCCTATCTCCTCTACTCTATTTATAATAGCTACCCCAACTGCTAAGCTAGGTAGCAACCCCCCTCCTCCTCCTCCTACTACCTATAACAGATCTATCTAAGGATCTATCCATAGTAATATCCCTATCTCTACCTAGCTTAAAGGTATTATCTAGCCCGACCTATAAGATAAGGTCTTCGAGATCGATAAGGATAGTAATAATATTCCTAATATATCTATTAAATAGGTAAATATATAGATAGGCTATTAACTTGAGGTCTATAAGATCGATAAGAACACTAGCCGAGCCTTCTAGCGCGAGTTCTTATATAACTTTATCAGCTAGACTGCTAAACTATTTAGCAAAGCTAACTAGAAGCTTAGAAAAGCCCTCAAGAACTATATCGTTAGCTATAGAGTATAGATTAACCTAGTAGCTAGAATAATCTCTATTAGGCTCGTTAAGGCTATAAATAGACCAAAGTTCTATTACTAGAGCTAAGCCTAGTTAGATACCTATATAGATAACTTCCTATAATACCTCGCTAATAACCTAATATTTATTTATAAGATATTAGTACTAGTTATGCTTATACGCCTACCCTATCTCACGAGACCTAACGAGAGCCTCGCCTAAGCTAGAACCCTATAGTTATAGACCCCTCCCATAATAGTGCTAGTAAAAACCACGCCTACTAGCGGAGACGGCGTAGTTAATAATAACTAGGATATAGGCTATAATAGCCTCCTAGCTACGCTAAAGTAGTTAATAGATCTAGCTAAGCTTTATGCTAACGATATAAAGTATAGCGGCGCTAAATACGACGTATTAGAGGCGAAATTAACTATCTTTCGGGATATCTATAAGAAGGTCGGGATCTAGTAATCGCAAGCTGCTAGCGCCCTCCCCCTTATACTAAAGGGCCGAGCCTGCGATTACTATTTCAACCGACTTAGCAGCGCCTAGTTAAGCCTCCTAGCTATAGTTAAGAGACTCCGTAATTACTTCGAATCCCACGATACCCGCTAGGCCTACCTAACGGAGTAGCGCTAGGCTATGTTAACCCAGGTTATCCGTAATAACCCCTCCAAAACAAAGATGGAGTGCTTAGAGATCCTCGTTAACCACGTGACCAAGGTCTAACGAGCCTTACCGCTAGCTAGCCTACTACTCCGATCTCGTCCTATGGGACTATATCGTCAACGCCTACCAAGGGGTCGAAGAGTGCTATCTTTGCCTCTTTAACCCCGCTGAGTCAATAGAAGGGGTCCTTAGCTAGTTACATTCAGCTATTTTAATGATAACCCGGCCCACAACCTAATATATCGCTGAAAATAATAATAGGACTAGGGTTTATTGGACCAACCGTACCTACTATAGTAACAGCCGAAAGAATCGTTTTGGGACCTGTATAGCTAGCAATAGCCTTAACTATATAGCTAGTAATAGCCTCAATAACGCAGCAAGAGCTAAAAAGTGCTATATTTATAGCAAACCCGGCTATTAGTTAACGAAATATATCGACGACGATCGCTATAAGGCCTATAGCAAGTTCAAGAGCAGCTAATACGTCCAAAATAATAGTAACCCCGCTGAATATCACTAGTTTTTAGCGTGGTATGAGGGTATTAAAGACCTCGCGGCTACTGTAGCCGACTCCTCCGTTGTTAATAACCCTATTACCCTCTTTTACTAGTCGTTATCTATTAATAACGATAATAGCAACGAGGGTAATAGTACTAACGACGAGGCCTTCCTTACTACTGCTTATTTCAGCTAACCTACTGCGGTTAATAGTAGTAACGTGATAACCTGCTTAGCTAACTAGTCGACCCTCTACGCAATTAACCGCGTTAAACCCTCTTATAACGCGTTAGTCGATAAAAATAATAACCCCGTTGCAATCTATATTACTAACTATTACTCGTTAACTACGTTCAGAGGGATTATCCCCGACTCTAGCGCAGCCTGGTATTTAACCGGGGGTTACCCGCAGTTTCTAGCCTTATAAAAAAGGGTTAACTACTAACTTAACCCCTCTACGGCTAGGGCAGCTACGATCTGCTTTAGCAGCGCTAACCCTATCAAATCCCTTGGAATAATAGTTATTATAACTCCCTTTAGCGACGTAACCTTCTATGTGATGCTAATAAATACCCCCTTCTTATTATCCCTTTATAATATAGACCGACTTAGCATAAGATTTAATAATATCGCTAACTAACTCGTTCGTGATAACCTCACGACCCCGGTTATATAACTATAGGGCTACCTATGGTTTATAACTAACCCGGAAGAGGCTATTGTAAGTTATAACCTTACTAACGTCGAACTACGCTAGATCTACCGTTATTTTAGCTACCTATCCGTCTAACGACTCCATAAAGTCCTCTAGCATACTAGCTACCCCGTTAATATCGATATTATTAATAAGTTAACGAAGTTTTGCTACTATTGCTAACTCTATAGCAGCAGCCCCTATCGGTTTAAGTTTATAATAAAAAACGACTGCAATTTTAATTACGAGGTTATTATTAATATTATATATCTCGATAGCAACTACCCTGCTCTCTATATTATTAATATAGCTACTACGTTTAACGCAGCACGCTTTATAAAGGATATATCTACTAAAACTATATAGCAGACCCTTTAGCTCTGCTAGATCGATATATACTAGGGCCTACCCGACTAGATAGTTATTAATACTAGTACCTCCTTTCGATCCGCTGAATTTCGCTAATCTATATAAAAGATAGCGATCTCTATAAAAGAGGTTCTAGTTAAGGCTTATAATAATATCAGGAAGGTCGAATAATACTATAAGCTATTACGCTAGGCCTATAAGATTATCCGGGCGGAAGATCCCTCTGCTAACCCCGACGTCGCCCTCTAAATAGCTATAAAAGCTATTAATAATATCGCTAGGCCTAACGGCTTAGTACTAACCCTGCTAGTATTCGGAGCCTACCCGCGCCTAACGGACGATTTAGCGCCCTTATTATTAATTATATAACGCGCTTAAGCTATATAGAAAGCTACTAATAAGATCTACTAACTCTATACTAGTCGTTAGGTTAATAAGGCTATCGCAGCCTGAAATAGCCCTATAACTAAGCCCACGTTAAGCCTACTTCTCTAGTTAGAGGTTAGAGTATAGTATAAAAAAGACGGCTAGAAGGGCCCTTACTAGCTTATCTCTAATAATAGCTATAAATGCGTAGTTTAACTGCCTAATGGGCTGAAATCCTTCCGGTTAACTATTATTAAACCTTACTACTAGTCGACCGACCTGCTAATAGAACCTGATAGTAATAATAATAGGATCGCAGACCCCCACGGGGTAACGGAGGGAATCTACGATATAATCGTTATTACTAATAATATAGCTCCTGCCCCGCTATAGCGCTAAGGCTAGCCCCGCTATAACCCAGCGCTAGGCCTGACTTTAACTATACTCCTTGCTGAAACGGATATTACTACTACTAATAAGACCTTCCTATCTGCTAAAGAGCAATCTAACTACGACCTCGCTATTAAGTTATATAATAATAGTATGATTATAACCTCTAGAGAGCCTTTTAAGTAGTCGACCCGATAAGAGATTAAATCCCTTATCGAATGAGGCGTATTTAACTTCGTTAAGTACGACCCTACCCGCTATAATAGGATCCGGATTTTCCGCTCCTATATTATTAATAAAGTTAAGGGTAAGATAACCTAGCCTTATAAGAAGTCGAGACTCGTTATTCAGGGCTATACTAATAATAGTAAAGAGGCTATTTTAACCCAAGCCCCTATGATCTAAAGAGCTAGTTAATAGCTAATCCTCGTGATCGCCCTATCGTTATTAGCTAATAGCAAAACCCTTTAGATCTATAATATTACCTAAGCTTATGTCTAGTCTGCTACTTATCTCGCTTATCCTATCCTCGCTAAAATACCCGCCTAAATACGGTATAAATACCCTGATAATACTATTATAGAGGTTATAAAACCCCTCTATAGTATTGCTAAGGCTAGCACCTATTAGTAGGCTATATATAGCTACTACTATAAAGAGAGGCTCGAGATAGAGACTTCGTTATTTAACCCCTGCCTGCTTATATTAATGAAAAATAACCTATCTTTTGCTATTATAGGTATGCAAACTAACGATATATTAGGCCTATTAAACGACGCGTTTTCTGCCCTTAAGGAGGCTAAATTAACTAAAGCCAGCTTTTTAGCTAAACCCAAGCAGATCCTCGCTATTAATAACCCCCTTATATTTAATAGTAGGATCGTGACGATTAATAATAGTAATAAACTCACCCTCTGCTAAAAGGACTAAGGGCTTAAGTTACGCCCTATCGACCCCTCTGCTAACGAAGCTATCCGAAAGCAGTAATATATTAAATAACACGCCCGCGGCGCGTATATCGCGTTAATTTGCTAACCCGAGGCCTATTTCAACCTATCTATCGCTATATAATAGCAAAACCCTATAGTTAACGACGTTAGAATCCTTAACTAGCGAATACTCTAGTAGTTGCAATCCCTCGATAGAGGCCTTAGTTTTATCCCGCTTAACCTCGCTACTGCGAAACTATTTGTTTTTATTAATAGATCTTTTGCTAATAACGACGACCTATTGTTATAACTAGGTTTTATTATTATACTAGCTAACGAGACTAATAATAATAAGGCTATTAATACGTTCGAAATTAATAGTAACGTTATTTACTATAGCTCGACGAAGTTAAAATGCGTTACCTATAGCGTACTAGCCTTAGAAATCTATAGCATAGTTGCTAGCGTCGATATAGCATATGCAATTGCAATAACCCTCTAAAAGGTCTCCGATCAACTAGACCTACTGTTGATATCGACTATTGTTTATACCAACTCGTATTTGCTATATAAGTGCCTTATTAAGCTAGGTATAACGAAAGAAAAGCGCCTTATAATCAATATAATAGCGCTATAGTAGTCGTACGAATACTACGAGATCGCGGAGATCCGCTGGATCTATAGTAATAATAACCTAGCTAACGGACTTATGAAGTTAACGCTAAATAAAGCCCTCTAATAGCTTATTAATAATAATAAGGCGACGATATAGATAGAGGGGTAGGTCGTCCGATAGTAGCTGGGATCCCGGCCCGTAGCTAGGGCCCTGCGCGCAGTAAAACTAGGGATATATGGCATATCAGGGGATAATAATAAAACGTGCGAAAACTGCGGTTATTAGGCTATTTAGGCCCCTTTTATAAGTAGTACTATTTAGTAGTTATCTCGATGAAGATAGGCTATTATGGGGTAGGTACTAGTAGTAATAAAAGACTGCTAGTATTAGAAGCCTAGTTGGCGGTTCGTTGCTAACCTAACCGGCGCTATATCGGGCCGATAGGACCCACCTATCGCGCCGATTCGACCAATAGGAAGGCCAGGACCCTATACATAAGGACTGCCTATATGACCGTCGTAACCACCAAACCTACGATAGTTAGATATAACGAATAACTATAGTATTACGGAAGAACCCTATCTTTCTGGTACTATTACCTGCGCAGGATAGTTATCCGACAAATATCTAGTTAAATAGGTAGGATAGCTTATAGAATATAATATATAGGAGCTTATAGAGAATTTAGCAAACGCATAGGAGGCTATTCGCAAGTTTAATAGATAGTATAGTAGGTCTTATAAGAAGTAGGATAACTAGTTGCTAAAGTTATAGCAATAAGTTGCTAATTATAAATCATAAGACTATAGAATAGAAGCTAAATTAAAAAGTAGAATATTAATTATATTAAGTAGCGAATTATTACTAATATTATAGAGAAAAGAGGGGTATTTGTTACAGGCTACGCCACTGCTAGCGTCTAGGCGGTGCTGCAGACCCTAAGGATTCTGCCCTTAACGACCGCTCTCGCTTAACGTTCGCCCTATATCTGCTTTTCTATTATATAGGGAACTTCCTAGAAAACTTCCCTTCCTTAGCTTAGATTACTATAATTAAGGCACCCCTAAGTTAAATAAACCCGGGCTAGCCCCTTATATATCTAAGCTCTCTCTCTCTCTATGCTCGCCTCGCTAGTTATATAGCGCGATAGATAGCAGGTAGGAAATAGAACTAGCTATGCCTATAGTAGCTAGTCTAGAAGTACTACTAATAAGCAAGGAAGCGTTTAAAGCAATTTATATAGCAATTAATAAGCTTAGTAACTAGCTTAAGAGCCTAATAACTATATAGCAGCCTAATAACAAACCAACTACAGAGCTCTAGCGAGATGCAGTAGATAGCTACGCCCTAGTATTACTAATACTATCCCTATAGCTAGAGATTACCTAGGGAGTAGGGGGCGCTTAGCAATCGAAACCCTTTTCTAACCCCCCTAAGTTTAGAGGAAACTATAATAAGTATACTATATAGGCATAATAGATATATAATAAAGTCAGGATAGACCGGGACTTCTACCTAAGCAATTAGGAGGCTTAGTATCTTATTAACTCCTACTTAGAACCTAAAGTATAGCTAGTAGTTATAGCCTTCTATAGCTTAGGGGGTAATAATAGCTTATTCGAGCTAGATACCTTCTTAGTATACCTAGACTATACCTATAGTAACCCTAATATTATAAATAAGGCTCTTAGAAGACTCTTAGAGCTTTAAATAAAGTATAATAAAGCTTTCGCCTTATTCCTACCCCGCTTTAAACGTACTATTATAGAGGTAAGTAGCATAATATAGCTAGATAGCATCTAAATTAACTACCTATATAGGGCATTATCTTATAAGCTCCTCGACTATCTAGTTAACTACCCTACCCCCTATAAGTATACTAAATATATTAGTTTTATATAAGATATTATATAGAAGCTAGAGGGATTATATCGCATTCCTAATGCTTTATACTAGCCTACTACTTTTAGATTAAGAGCGTTACTCGCTAGAGTAGATATAAATAGGGATACTAGGATAATAGGGTTAGTATATACCTCGCGCAAAGGCTTAAGCGAAGGTCTTAATAAGGAAATATATTATTATTTTAAGTATAACTAGATTAGTTACTTATAAAAGGATTGCTAGAAGGCTAAGAAGTCGAAGGATAGTCCTAGAGTAGTAAAAGCTATTAAGGAAATAATATATTTAGACTTAGGGGAGGTTAAAAGCGAAGAAGACCCCTCTAACTCGGGAAATAAATAACCCTAGTGCGAAATTAGGTATTAGAGATAATAGAGGAAGAGCAGGCTAATTAGGAATAGTTCTAATTAGAATATAGTATAAGCAGGCCTTCTATAATATTAGTAGTTAGAGTTAATAAAAGTACTTCTATTAACGCTTTAATAGACTATAGATATAATATCTATATAATAGTAGACTACTAGTACGCCCGCTACCTCTATTTACTATATATTAACTACTAAGTATAGTAATTATAAGGCTTTGCTAATAACTTAGCTTAAGCTATAGCGAAAGGCGTAGCTATATTATACCTCGAGATTAATAGCTATATATAGTAACTCTTCGCCTATATAATAAAAGGATTAAATATTAACCTCTTCTTAGAGAAGCTATAAATAGAATAAAACTATATTATTTATAATATAGTAGAGAAGCGGGTATACTATAGGAAGGCAGGGGTTATTATTACTCTTTAAGGATAGGAAGAACCCTAGAGAGTAAGGGAGATCTAGGAAGCTTGCTAACTTAATACTACCTTATTCGCAGCGATCTACTAGAGGGTTAGCAAGAGCTAGCTATCTAAGCTAGAAGTAGGAATATAGGTAATAAGCCTAAGGGATATTAAGAAAGCGCTTAAGGTAAAGAAACTAGAAGACTATTTAGAGAAACTACTATAATATATTTATAATAAATTCATAGAGCTTTTCGAGCTAGCTAAGTTATACCCCCTATTCCTAAGTTATCCTAATATAGATTATAAAATCTACCTCGAGCGTAATACCTCTAGCTAAGAGGCGCCCTTACCCTAGGGACCCCTCTATAGCATATCTAGGGAGGAGTTATTAGTATTGAAAAAGATATTTATAGACCTGCTTAATAAGGGCTTTATTTAGGTAAGCAAGTCTCCTGCTAGGGTGCTTATACTTTTTATTAGGAAGCTTAGCAGAGGATTGCAGTTCTATTATAACTACTAAGCGTTAAATATAATTACTAAGCGAGATTACTACCCCTTACCCTTAATCTAAGAGACCCTCTAGAGGGTTAGTTTAGCAAAGTAGTATATTAAACTAGATATAGTAGCTGCCTTCTATAAGATTCGTATAGTAGAAGGGCACTAGGAAAAGACTGCCTTTTGCATACAATATAGATCTTCGAGTAGCTAGTCTATCTATTCGGATTAAGTAGAGCCCCTATAATATTCTAATAATATATTAATAGCATGCTCTAGGAGTTCCTTAATAACTTTATAATAGTATATATTAATAATATATTAGTCTATAGTAGCAGCTCCCGAGCAGACTACGAGTAGAAGGTGCATAAGGTTCTCTAGGCCCTCTAAGAGGCTAGTCTTAACCTCGACCTAGTAAAGTATAAGTTCTCTATAAAAATAGTAAAATATATAGGATTTATCCTAAAGGTAAGCGAGGGTATTGCTTATAATATAGAGAAAGTATAAGGAATTATTAAATAGGAAGCGCCTATTTTAGTAAAAGGATTGCAAAATTCCTAGGGTTTGCTAACTACTACTAAGTATTTATATCGGAGTACTCGGGGGTTATAAAGCCCCTTACCCTCCTAATAAAGAAGGGAGCGCTATTTATCTAGGGTAAGGAATAAGAAGATATATTCTAGGCGCTTAAACGCTGCTTCTAAACTATACTAGTATTATATTACTTCGACCTATAAGCCCTAATTATAGTTAAAATAGACTGCTCAGGGTTTGCTTTAGGGGGGGTGCTAACTTAAGAAGATATATAAAGATAGCGCTATCCCGTTGCTTTCTACTTATAGAGGCTAACCCCTACTTAATATAACTACCTAATCTATAATAAGGAGCTATTAGTAGTAATTACTTATTTAAATATATAGGATGCTAAGCTAAGAAGCTACCCTAGGTTTAAGGTCCTTACTAATTATAAGGGCTTTGAATACTTTATGCAAAAGCAATATTTAATAGAATACTAAAGTCGCTAAGTAGAGTAATTATTAAGGTATAATTTCTACTTAGAATATTAATCTAGTTACCTAGTAGCTATGCCTAATACGCTCTCGCGCTGCGAATAGGACGCCCCGAAGGGATAGGAGGATAAATAAGAGAAAGGGAGGGTAATATAAATAATCCCTAACTCCGCCCTAGGTAAGGTAAGGAGGATAGCAATAGTTAAAGCTCTTATTATAATAGTATTCGAGGATCTAGCCCTTTAATATATATAGAACGAAGCGCAAGCAGAAGATAACTAGTACTAAGGGGCTTACTTTATAGTAAAGAGGGGTAACCGAAGCTTCTCTCCCTAGCTAGGCTTAAAACTGCAAATCGCTAAGTATAGCGTTAACACCTTTAGTCGATTAATATTCAGGGACTAGATCTAGGTGCTAGGATTAATAGATAAAAACTACCCTCGGAACGTGCTTTAAATGCAATTAATTTAAAAGTGCTACGACTTAGTAGCAATAAGCTACCCTAGCTAGAATAATACCCTAGCTATCCTAGCCTAGCAATACTTCTAGCTAGGATAATCCTCTATAGTTCGCTAGTTTACGAGAAACTATAATAGCTATAGATATAGAACGATTTAGCAATAGGCGAAACACAGGCTTCTCTAACCCTTACTAGTAGTAGAATAGCTATATTACAATCTTATAATAGATTTTATTATAAACCTCCTATGCATAGTAAAAATAGGGTTAAGATACCTCTAGGTAATAGTTAATAGGCTCTCTAAGATAATAACCCTAGAAGGGATGCTTTCTATAGATATAGAAGCGTGCGTAGAACGTTTTATAAACTACTACTACTAATTCTATAGTATACTAAAGTTAATTATTAGCAATAGGGGTAGTAACTAGACGAGTCAGTTCTAGCGATAGTTCTACGCGCTTATAAAGATCGAATAATATTTAAGCACTGCCTTCTACCTATAGATAGATAGAGTAATAGAACGCTTTAATTAAGAGATCTAGGCAGTCCTATAGATAATAGTTAACTTTGCCTAGGATAACTAGGAGGTTTACTTACCCTCCGTTTAACTAGCGATTAATAGCTATAATATAGCTATAATAGGAGTAAGCTTATTCTTCTTTACCTATAGATACTATATTAACCTAGTGCTAGTAGTATAGCCTGCGCTAGAGCTATCGACCTCATGCGAGTTAGCTGCTAATAAGTTTATTAGTAAACTGAAGTCGACTATAGACTTAGCCTAAGTAGCTATTGCTATAGCCTAATAGACTATAGAATAATTAGCAAATAGTAAAAGGATGCTAGTAGAACGCTATAAAGTAGGTAATAAGGTCTAGCTATTACTAGCTAACTTCTATATAAAAAGACCCTATAGGAAGTTAGACTAGCTATACCTAAAGTACGAAGTAACTAGGGTAATCTTACTAACTATAGTCGAGTTAAACGTTCTAGGCAAGGTCTATAACTAATTTCATATTAGCTTATTATACTACGCTATAAATAACCCCCTCCTAGGCTAAGAAGTTAATAATCCCTAACTACCCCTGATTTTTGAAGATAGAGAGGATAAATAGGAAGTCGAGTCTATTCTAGCTATATACTAGAAGTATATAGGTAGGGGCAGGCGTTATAAGTTATTAGTTAAATAGATAGGGTATAGTTAGCCTACTTAGGAGCCCCTATAATTACTCTAAAATAACTAGGTAGTAGATAAGTATAAAGAAAAGTATAGCCCGATAGATAAGAATAATAGCAACCTCTAGTATATTATGCTATAAGCTAAGTAATAGTTAATAAGTAGGGGTAGGATAGAGAGATAATAGCTAGGTAATTTATAATTAGAGGAGTAGGTAGAAATAGGAGGCTCTATTATAACTTAAGGCTATAAGGAGGTAGAATAGGACCTAGGTAGGCTCTAAGTAGGCAGAAAGCGGGTAGATAGTAGGTAAGTAGAAACTATAGACCTAGGAAGATAACCCCTTACTCCTCTTACTCTTTATAAGTAGTAGTAATAATATTAGTAAGCTAAGAAAAGGGGTTAGATTATTAGAAATAGAAGAAAAGCAGGAATAGGATAAACCTCGTAGAAAACCTTAGCTATATCTAGGTAAGCCTAAGCGAGGTAGTATAGCTATATTTTATTAAGCTTAACTAGGAGAGAAAGCAAGGTAGTAATAATAATAGAAGTACTAAGGATAGGAATAGCTAGAGAACTAGCAGAGGGTATAGGAGAGGTATCTAACTTAATAGCAGCTTTAGTAATATACTTTATAGTAGTATAGGCGCAGACCTCGTAGTTCTAAATAGAAGTAGTGCAAAGGAGTTCTATATAAGCCTCGATCTATATAAGGAGCTATAACTATTAGTAATAACCTTAAAATATAAGAATAGCGGAGTCTTACTAAAGTCCTCTTATTAAAGCTATAGCGAGTAAGGCAGTCTTAGCTAAGAGAAGCAAACTCCTCTTAGTAGTAAACTATACTAGGGTTGCTCTAGTAGAATATTAGCTCTATAGAGAAAGAATAGTAGGGAAGCAATACTTATATTAATATAGGCAGACTTAATAGCCTCGTTAGAATAGTAGATATAATAGATAATATTACTTATAATATAGTTAGGCTTATAATAGTTAAAAGGCGATAGGATAGTATACCTCGCTTAATAATATTATAATAAGCTATAATATCGCTAGGCTTCTTAGCCTTAGCTATAGTAGATATATACTTTAGGTAAGGAACCTTATAAAGAGGCCCCTAGGTCTTATCCTAAGGGATACTACTAAAGACGAGCTAATATAAATAGGGACCCTAGTAAAACGTTAAAAAAACGCTAAATAAGTAGAAGAATATATACTATAAGGAGCTCCCGGGCGATAGGATATATAGGAAGGGGGCGGTCGAGGTATTTATATAGCTCCTAGCTAGCTAGGGCGTAGAGGGGATTATCCACGAGATCGAAGTTATTAGGAGTAGCCCCCTTATAGTTAGAGAGGCTAGTAGAGGTAGAGCAGTTAGAAGGCGGGCTCTTAATAGGAGGAAGAGATTCTATCTCCTTATTAGAGTTAGGGAGGGGCTATATAGGGTTAATTATAATAAAACCACGGGGAAAGAGCAAGTAGTAACTTATAGGGAGTGCTATTATAGAGGCGAGGGAAATTAGATTAATTAGATCTACGCGAGTTAGTAATTAATAGGGGTTTAGATATAATAAACTTATACTAATACGGACTAAGAGCGCGCTAAAACGCTACTAAAATAATAAGTTATTAGCTAAAATAATATTATAATTAATTAGTTAACTTACTCTAGTATAAGTTAATAGGAGGAGGAAAAAGAAGAAGCAAACTTAGGGTATAAAAAATCATATTATTATAATTATTACTTATAGGGCGTAGAGCAGCTAGCAGCCCGGATTAATATCGCTCTAGACTAGCCCTTAGCCCGTGCTTAAACCTGCAACTTATATAAGGGCTAGGGGGAAGGGGGGGGAGGGGTATATATTATAGGCTATGCTACTACTAGCATCTAGGCGGTGCTATAGACCCTAAGGATTCTACCCTTAATAACTGCTCTCGCTTAATATTCGCCCTATATCTGCTTTTCTATTATACGGGGAACTTCCTAGAAAACTTCCCTTCCTTAGCTTAGATTACTATAATTGAGGCACCCCTAAGTTGAACAAACCCGGGCTAGCCCCTCATAGTATTATCCTATAAGAAAAAGGGAGAGAGCTAACTATCTAACTAGTTATTTACTTTTAACTATAGCCATAAGCGCAGGCACCCTGACCACTATAACTACGAATAGCACTATAGCGACTAGTTACTAAGCTAGCGTTACTAGTATCCCTATTATTACTACCTATAGACCGATTACTAGCTAACTTACAACCCGACTCACCCCTAGAGTCACTACCTAACTTATCCCTAGAGCTACTACCCACCTTACTACTTGACTTATTACTAGAGCTACTATTAGAGATAATAATAATAACCTTAGTCTTTTTAGCTTTCCTAGCCTTCTTTGCTAAATCGTTATTATCCTCTTAGCTATATTTAGTAGGGGTATAGAAATAGGAGGTATAGGAAACGGGGTAAGTGCTAGTAATAGTAATAAAATAGGAGGGAATATTATTAGAAGCATACTTTAGGAGATCGTTTTAGAGCGACTTACTAAACTTAGGAAAAGAGTTAATATTATGCTTATAAGGGCGCTTAGGGACTAGCTTTATTAAAAGGTTATTAACTAGACGATTAATCTTATTATAGAGGTATATAGCGGGACTATTATTATAAATATATAGTAGCTAAGTAGCGTTTAGGTGCTAAAGCATATTAATACTATTATAAAGGGTATTAACCTAGAACTAATTATTAGTAAGATATAGTTAGTAAGGGAGTGGCGAATAGTAGCCTATGCGAACTAAGATATCGAGGGCGAGGTGCTTATAGATAGAAGCGAGCTCCTAGAGCTAGAGCTGCTCTATATTATAACTACTACTACTAGTAATAGGATTATAAATAAGTTTAGTAATATGCTTTTATACTACTAAATAGTTACTAAGAGAAGCGAGTATGCAATATTAATAAAGAGGGGTTAAGATACCCTTATATTCCTAAATTTAGATTTAATAGAATATATTCTAGGTTATCTAGGCTACGCCCTAAAGCTCCTAGGGGACCTACTAGGTATTGTTATATAGCGATAAGATAGCGAACTAATAGAGACTTATAGTAGCGTATTTCTTTTAACTAAAGTTATAATAGATATACTTCTATGCGTATTTACTATATATAGAGCGAAGGTTAATAACGTCTTAATATATCTTATAAAGATAGCTAAGATAAGGGTAGCTACTATTAGCGTTGCTAGTAAGGTTACTAGAGAGAATTTCAGGATTATAGAGGTATTTAGCGAGTACTATGCTTATGCGCGCAATATAGGATATTATAGAGAGAGATTAGCAAAATAACGGGAAAAGAGATAAACTAAGAAGGGAAAAGATAAAGAATTAGATAATTATAGCAAAATCTTGCGGAATAGATAATAAAGAGAAAATAATAGAGGCTATTAAGTTTAAAAAAAAGATACTAAAGAGGGAAAAATTCAGCTAGGTTAGAGACCTTAAAAGGAAGATACCCTTTTATAATTAGCATTGCTAAGTAATAAGGCTAAATAATTACTAACTATATATTACTAAATAGTTATTTAACTATTAGCAACTAATTAAAAATTATAGCAATACTTAAAATTCAAAAATATGTAAAGCGCTAGAAAATAAAATACGTTATTCGCTATAATAACCTAACTCTAGCGTAGGGAGGAGCAATAGCAAATAATATAATAAAGATACTAAACTATCGCCCTATAATTAGCAACGTAGAGCTATATTACCCTACTAGTATACCTTAGGGACTAAGGCTTTAGAAGGGGGGTTAATTATAAGGAATAATAGCAGGTATAGGATATAGAGCTATGCTATTAGCAAAACGTTAGCAAGTTAGGAGCAGATAAATATACCTTAGAGAAAACTCTATAGGCTATAGACTTAGAAGGTTAAGCAATAGTTTAATATAATAATAGATATCTACGTTTCAATATTCTAGCCTTTCCTGGTTTAGGCCTTTAGCCATACTCTTACAATAGCTTTTAAGAAAACTTAAACCTTTTTATCTATAAAGAATATATACTAAGCTATATATAAATAAAATATTATTAAATTTACTATTATAGTTATCTCTATATAATCTCCTAAAAGTGCTAGTTTTGTATGGGAGTAGTGCGCAGCTAGGGGAGAGTGCGCGGCTAGGGGGTGGTCCGACTTACCGGCTGGCCGGTGTTCTCGGGCCGGTTCTGGGTCTCGATGGCTGGCGTACGCTTGGAAGGAGGGGTTTTTTTTTTGTTTTTTCTTTTTTTTTCTCTATTTTTTCTGCCTCTTCACACGCATCCTTGGAAGTGGGCGGGACCCTTTTATTTTGGAGACTTCACCCCGCTTCGCATTGCTACGTCCGTGCGTCCAACTGAAGCCCTCTCGTTCTTGCCTCTGCCCGAGCGAAGTGATGGCCATTCGGTTTGCGGTCGGTAAACGGCCCATAGTATTGGGGTGGATAGTGGACAAGGTAGAGTGGAAGAGCTGGGCCAGCCTGATTTTGGTGCCTACATCGACACCAAGCACGGTTTAGCCTTTAACAGGAGGCGGATCAAGGGGCCGAGAGAGAAAAGAGAGGGAGGGGTCGAAGGAGAGATCGATAGGTGACAGAAGGATTGAGAGCCTGTAATTATTGTCCCCAAACACACGAGTTGTTGGAAGGGGCCTGACTTTAGACTCGGTCGCTGTGCAACTCGTGGATGCTCGGCATTTGATGCGTCCTGCACGGCAGTGAGATTTGTGTTTGCTAGCGTGCCAACTTACCTGAATGAGATTCCTTGAGTGAGAAGCCGGTGCTCGTGCCGTGGCAACTTGGTGTACCCAGTATAACTTAATTGGTCTGTCAGCGTAGAGTAGCGGTATTCGGCACCCCCTTAAGCCTATTCGGGCAGGCACCGCCACAGACAGAAGGCCCGCGCCCGGAATAACCCCTCTACCGGGTGCTAGGTTTTTTAGAGCGCAAGTCACCCTCCTAAACAGCTCCTATATCCCTCTTTCTACCTCACGCATCATAATAACATATAGCGCGTGGTATATAGCAGCAGCATGCATATTACAACATAGAGCCTATCTTATAATATACTTAGAATAAGTACTTCTGAATAGGTACTTCTGAAGATAGGCTCTATGTCGTAGTATGCATGCTGCTGCTATATATCACGCGTTATATGTTGTTATTGTAGTGAGCGCTGCACTAGTGTCGCGTTTGGGAGGAGTACTTAGGGCCCAGGGTCCCTGGCGCCCGGCGGAAGGGTTATTCCGGGTGGCATCGTGGCTTGCGCAGCTGTACCTGCCCGAATAGGCTTAAGGGGGTGCCGAATACCGTGCAGGGGGGCGCCGAATACCGCTACTCGTCAGGGTACTGCTCTACGTTACGGCCGTTCTGGGATTCCCACGACTCCTTACGTTGCTTCTGTAAGAAATTCAAAAAGCTAGTCCTGATGATGCTAGTTTCTTCTGCTGGTGATGCGGTGGTGGCGGGCAGTGCAATCAATGTATCAAGACACTTAAGTCAGGTCAGGTATCTAGTTCTACGTGGGATGCCCGTGGACACTCCTGTTCGAGCTGAAAGCGAGACCCAGCCTCTCGTCGTCAAGACGAGCGAAGAAGATCGTCTGCAGCGTATGCCAGGGCAGTCCCCATTGGCTGTGTCCGAGCATGTCGATTCAAGTTCTTGCTGGTCTTCTCAAATAGATGTCTGTCGACTGTGCTGCAGCAACTGCCAGTCAGGCCTAAGCAAGTTGGTGCTGCCGAGACCCCCCAAGCGGTGGTTCTCAGCTCCCGTCTGATTGCATATTTAAAGCTCGTCACGCCCATCGTTGCAGGGATTCAGGCGGATTCGGGCAAGGAAGACCAGGGCGAGCACCAATAAGAATATCGTCCAAGGCCGTCTTATAGGTCACCGTGCGATAGATGTCTGTAAATACACACATTATAAAAGTGACCGGAAGTATCTCGTTTTTTCCTTCTTCGTCTTCGGGAGATTATACAGATCGGATACCATGGTTTTTGTCACGTGACGTGGGATGAGGGTAGACCTTCTTCCTCATCAACCCCTGCTTGTTAGTTTAGTCTCACCACATACATACCACACTCAAGAGCTACGTTTGTTTGCCTATAGGCAGTTTTCCATTCCATTTCATCGTTTATAGCTGAGTCCAGCTCCTCACAGTTTTGAGACACGGCTTGGTCTACTTCCTAACTGAGATGTCTCCAGCAAGTTTAAGTAGGCATTTCGGGAGTTCACCGACGAAGTAGCTCACAATGGCTAAGGTCAGAAATCCGCGAAGCAGTGATCTTGAGTGAGAGTGTGCCTGAGTCATGAGACTGTCAGCAGCTTTTTGTCGTCATGTTTCGTCGTCCCTGCATGTGCATTATGGCTGTATACTTGGAGGAACGTCACAAAGGCCCTTAAGCACTTGGTCGCTGATCGACGACCAACAAACTTTCGCCTCTACGTCTGGACGCAGTGGGTATGATTGAGATGCTGTCAACTTGATCGCCTGAAACAAGATCCATGGCAACAATTGACATTGCATCAATTGACCCGCCCGAACTATTTAAGGCCAGGCACAAATTCCGGTCAAATATGATCGAAGCTAGCACCGAACCGATCATTTCCAGTCTAAGATATGCGGATGTGCAATGCAACCCCGTCTTGTTTTATTGCTGGAAGCTTCGTGAACCTGGAGATATCATGTTATACAGACTCTGAGAATCATACTAATCTTATGCCGATCATGTTACGGGTCTGCGGCTTCTGGGCGTCAACTCAAGACACCTCGCTGGTGTTCAAAGCCTACACTTCGTTGCGTGGTGGAGGGCTTCAAAGGTTCAGATTTTCTTTAATCAGTTTATTTTCAATTGTTCTCTGTAAAGCCACAACCGGCAGAATCGCTACTAGAAACTCGACCATAGAGAGTCTCTAGCCCACAAGATATCCGAGACGTTGATAGAGTAGACCAGCTATATCAATCCGACCTAGCGCATTAGCCACAAAAGTGTGAGTGCAATCAAAGTTCACCAAAATCAATTGAAGTAAGAGTCTTTAAAATTCACATTACCCACTTCACGAAGCTTAGAATTAGGCCCCCGATCTAGTCTCGAGAACTTTTACTTATAACAGTATTAATCGTGCATACCTTGGTGGGAGAGGGGTTTGCTTTATCTTTCAGGTCATAATCGCTACACCCAAGAACTTAACTTGCTGGTCAATGTGGACATTCGAGATATCGAAGACCGCCATAACCTATTTTCAAGTAGTCTATTTCTGATTCACACTAGTTGATAATTATAAACCTATTTTCGTTCCTGACAGCGATCCTGAAATCCGCGTCTAAGTTGAGATCTTGCGCTGTGGTAAGCCTGAACTTCGTCGCAAATTCCATCTCGCGCTCTCCGAAGATGGTGACTTCTTAACTTGTTTCCTCCGCAGTGAACGTTCTTATTGTTTAGGTGGCTTTAGACGGTGTCACAAGCTTGAAACCAAACATTTTGGTCCTTTCGAGGATCAAGCGCTGCGCCAGGCCAGTGGCTTTGGTGCAGCTAAGCCGCAGCGTCTTTTCCTAGTCTCCAGTGACTTACATCGTTACCGGACGAAAAGCAAGGATCCAGCCGCGAGACTTCTGGCCTCAATTGTGCCGGAGGAAAACAAGGGAACGAGGAACGAACAAATTCGCGCATGTAGACCAAGGTGGAAGCCTTGCAAAGGGATTTTCTTATCTCAACTTTTGTCAAATTGCGCAACGCAGTTCAAAGGCATCCCCCTCTGGATGCTTCCAGTGTCAGTGAATGAACATCATTGTTTTGCCTTTAATCTAGCGGATGTCGCATGACTAACCTGCAGCCTCCCAAGATTGCGAGACAGATCGGAAATTGCGATCATTCGCCAGAATCCCGCAAGTGAATTTCCAGTGCTAAATAGTTACTCAAATACAATGACGGGCGCGGAACTTGACAAGCTATGGGTTGAGACGGCCAAGTAAACAATGCGAACACCCAAAGTGTTCGTATCAGCGGTTGTATTGGAACTGTCGGTTGCGGGAACGGCAATGGCTAGCAACTCCAATGGCTTGGATTCCATTTTAGGACGTTCATGACTTGAGAGGGTCACATCAAAGAGGTTCAACTGCATAATGATTGATAGCATGAGAAAAGCAGTAGAAACACCGTTGGGAGTGCACGCGGGATGTGTGTCACTCACTTGCAACTGCTCGAGGGCTTGAGGATCAAAACAGTATTCAGCTCGTGCAGCTCACTCTCGCGCTTCGAGTTGTCTGTGGCTTGGAAAACGTCGAGTTAGAAGCGGAGGTTCAAAGCGCGTCAATGAAAAGCTTGCCTGTCCCCTGAGTAGGAAAAAGAATACGACAGTCGCCTGTTCTCCTCTATATCGTCCTGAATCGCTGCCTTTTGACAGTTGCTTCTCTCGAGACAGCAAGACGTTTCTTTAAGTAATAATCATATTGTCATTTCCGGTCAGGTCTGCATGGCCAGATTCAAGAATGTTTTGCGGTGACGTTCTGGAGCTCTTTGGAAGCATTGATCAACGCAGGTACCGCAAACAACTCTGCCCGTCGGAAGCCATAGAAGATCGGTCTTCACTGTGGATCGAGCACCTCCAGATGCGGCGATTGAGCGCACTGTCCGCTGAGGTAGCATCATATGATTCAATAAATCGATGGCATCCTTATTCATTGGAGAGCTACATATCCTCGACTACCCTACTGGGCGCTGAAATATTGAGCGGCAAGGGCTTAACATCGAGCTTGGCATTGAATACGGGACCGGTATCATCACATCATCAACGGGGTGAGCAGAATTCACCCCCAGAGAACGATTACCCGCCTGTTTGGGCCAACATCCACCAGATCTGAGGACCAAGAGCTTGGGGAGAACCTCTGAATAGGAAACACGCCTACCGACTTAAGTAAGGTAGAGTATATGCTTGCTTATGCACCCCTGCTACCCGGTAGAAGTGAGCCCACCAAACAGAAGGCGAGAGCAAAAGAGGCCTCTAGCCGTCTGGAGATCTCGAGCATTCTGGACAAACCTGACCAGGCGGTTACGGTGTGGCTATGGTCGCGGAAAAACGAGCAAAAGCGCAAGCTTCCCCTGAAGCTCTCACCAAAGAGTGCAACTACAAACATACGTCCAACTTCCGCCGTGAGGATCTCAGGACCCATGCATCGTGCACGTCAGTTTATTGCAAATAGAGTCCTTTTGCACTCTATTCTATGGCGTTCTCGTTCCCGGTCTCTAGTTCTCTGGTACCAACACTAGAGCTGGATCGAGCGTATTGAAATATCGAGGCTTGAATGCCAAGAAGCATGGGGAAGGAATGAGCTTGACATGCTTATCTCCTTTCGGAGGGCTTCTCGAAATGCCCGTCAACATTAGCCCGCGGGAGACACGAAACGAGTAGATCGATAATGAGAAGGTGTTCCCAATAAATCCAACCACGATACTTTCTACTCGTTGTTCCGGTTCTTGACCTTCGTCGAGTACACTTTCGTTCCTTAAATTCCCCTTTTCACTCGTTATGTTCTGAGAACATCTTGCATTCATTTCTATGAACCCAGTTCCCAACTAAGCAGCCGTGCTTGCCTCCGCCATTCTTTTGCTATCGCCTTGGGTGGCCGGCGCGTTCGGCGCTGCCCGGACATCCCCCTATTCGGCGCCCTCGTCGTCGGAAAGGGTGCCAAGTATACCACCATCCAGAAGGCCGTCGATGCCCCCAAGTCCAGCAATTTCATCTTGATACAGTCTGGCACATACAACGAGTAGGTTCTTATCCCTGCCTCTGTTGGTGCTCTGACCATCTACGGAAGCACTCCCGATGACACCGACTAATCCAAGAACTCGTTAAATATCACTAACAACCTCGGCGCTGATAAGGTCGGTAGCAACGACGCCTCCGGCACACTTCGTGCCAAGAACGACAACCTTAAGTTCTATAACATCAACATCGTCAACTCCCGTGGCAAGGGTGTTCAAGCCATCGCCCTGAGCGCCGATGGAAACCAGCAATGCTACCACGGTATCTAAGCTAAGGGCTACCATAATACCGTCCTATCCAACTAGAGTAAGTACCACTTCTAGGGTCTTGCATTAAGGGTGCCACCGACTTCATCTTCGGCTGGAAGGCCATCGCCTGGTTCGAGTCCTACACGCTCGCCATCAGCAGCAAGGGCTACATCACCGCGTCCGGCTGCGACTCTGCGAGCAATCCGTCGTGGAACGTAATCAATAAGTCCACGGTCAAGGGCTTCTTGGGTGTCGGTCACGGCCAGACCTACCTTGACCGCCCCTGACGCACCATTGCCCACGTCGTCTTCTAGCACACCAACCTTGGCTCCGTCTTCAAATCTACCGGATGGTCCAAGCGAGGATTTAATCCGACCGACAATGTCGAGTACAGCGAATTCGGCAACACCGGCAAGGGAGCTAGCAGCACCCGTGCTAGCTTCTCCAAGAAGCTCAGCGCCGCGGTCAAGATCGGCGATGTCCTCGACTCGACCTTGTGGATCGACTCAAAGTACGGAACCACCAGTCCTGCTGCCGTTGCTGACGCTTTTGCTGCCGCCGCTCCCACTACTTTGTCGACCTTCGTCAAGGCTGCCGCTACTCCTTCTGCTGCCGTTGCTGCCGCCGCTTATGACTGCAGTAGTACCGCCAATGGCTTTGCTTCCCTGAACGGTGGCACTACCGGTGGCAAGGGTGGTGAGGTTGTCATTGTCAAGAGTTAGGCTGATCTCGAGAAGTACGCCGGTGCCTCTGGCAAGTACGTCATCAAGGTTTCTGGAAGATCACCATTACCCCCAAAGGCAAGGAGGTCAAGGTCTCTTCTAACAAGACCATCGTAGGTATTTATACATATATCAATGCCACTGCCGAGATCAATCAGGGTGGCTTCAACATCCAGAACCAGCGTAACATCATCTTCCCTAACATCAAGATCGGCAACACCTACGTCGAGGGCGATGAGGAGGGCAAGACCCAGGACTTCGACGGTATCCAGATAATAAGATAACTTGGATCCTCTGATGCCAAACGTCTGCTGACTCATAGATGGGACAACTGCACCAACATCTAAATTGACCACGTCTATCTCGAGAAAGGCGGTGACGGCCTGATTGGCAGCCGTAAGGACACCACCTTCTTGACCGTCTCTTGGACCATCTTCCGCAACCACAACAAGGCCTTCGGCATTGGTAAGTTCTTACGGTTCTCCCTCCTCTGACGTCTTCCAGAGCGTCACTGACGTGCTTTCCCTCCAGGTTGGACCGACAACGTCAGCGGTCTGATGACCGTCCACCGCAACTTCTTCGACCAGACCAAGCAGCGCAACCCCTCGGTCGACAACGTCAAAAACGCCCATCTCTACAACAACTACCTGATCGGCCAGACATCGTACGGCCACTACGCCCGCGGCAAGACCGAGGTGCGCATGGAGAACTGCTGTTTTGAGAAGGTTAAGAATCCCATCCAGGCCGAAAGCACCGCCAAGCTTAGCGCTACCGGCAACATCTTCAAGAGCACCAGCGGTACTACGGCCAAGAATGCCGGAACCGTCTTCGACCCCAAGGAGTTCTACGACTACAAGGTCGACGCCGCTAACGACGTTCCTAGCATCGTTTCCAGGGCTGCTGGCCGCCAGGCTAGCATCTGCGCTGCTTAAGCGATGATGAGACTTGATGGGGTAGCTTTTTGGGAGACTCGAGATATCCATCTGTATCAATGAATGGAAGGAGAGTTGGAAACCTCTTTGTATTTATTCTGATGGCAAAAGTCCATCGAAGATGTGTATATACATGCACGCATTAGCTGTTCATATTGATTGCGAACATTTGACACCATAACCGCTTCGTGCAAAGAGTCTTTTGTCCCATGCCCATCAAAACTCCTAGCGTCAGTGTAGCGACTTGTGGCGCTTGTGCACACCTGCATCTAAAATTCTAAAGCCGAAAGAGGTCTTTGAGGTGTTTTGGCAGATGTATTTGAAAGCGAGAGACACTAGGAAATTCATCAGAGCGAATCTGACGTTCCTTTGGGTATGAGCTACATCTTGGTCGACTGGGCGCTATGGAAAGCCTGCAAAACACTATCAGCAGGAGGAGGTCGTGGGACGCGATGAGCGTTCGTTCCGGCGTAGATGATGTATGGCGTTCCGGAAATGTTCCTGTTCGTTCCGCGGCGATGGGTTTCGGCGTCGAGGGCGCGTTCGAAGGCTAGTCGATTATAAATCCTAATCTGATGATAATCTTATGCAGAGAAGGTCCCGCAGCGTATTCGATCTTGAACAAACTCAAGACAGAGGCGAATACCAACAACAAAGAATCGCCATAGTTATACCTCACCATGGGCATACTTGTGACAGTAGATGTACTGATAACATCAGCAGTCACTCGTGCAAGCTTGCCTGCAATCGCCGCTGCTGCCGCCAAGACTGGAAAGCCAGTAATCGCCCAAAAGCCGGTGGCCGAACCAGAGCCGGTGTTAAGTTTTTAAAAAGCCGCCTGCATACAATTACACCCGGAATACTTGGTGGAGAATCTGGTTTTTCTAGAACAAACCGTTACAGTTCATTACAAAGCCCCCTCAGCATTAACGGTTACAAACCTATCGCCTTGCGTCCCCTGGAAGGAGGTACTAACCAGTCTCTTATTATCAGATCTGGTTTAAATAATGGAAACCCTTCATATTCTATGCCGATTTCACAAGAGACATCATACATGGCTAGCGAAAGTGAAGTGCCCTCACGAGAGTGGATTAGATAAACCCAAGTTACGAAAGTCGAGCTAATGACAAGGCTTGGTGAGTAAACCGTCTTATTGATTGCAAGCGAGCGTGTGAATGACACTTCTTTTTTTTGAGGTATCTCGAGCAACTCGACTGTCTTGGTGAAGCGAGTTTACTCATCACTCCCGTATTTAGCGTAGTCGATGGGGCTCTTAGAAAGCGAAGAAACCACTCAAGGTCTGCATTAATGATCTGATCTCGGAGCGTATTCCTTCAACCGTATGAGCATACTGTGATGGGAAATAGCAGACTTGATATTTGTTTAGCACTGTGAAGGCTGCGTGGAGTGGATGATGTTGTCTTTAGAACGTACTCAGCATCCTGAACCGGAGTTGCCACCACTGTGTGTAGCATGGAAAACAGATGAGGACTGGATATGCTTGGAGTAGCAGTGAAACCTTGCAAAGATCGCATTCTCATAGCTTGCTATACTGCATTCTAATTCTACTCATGTCGACCATTTACTGCCACAACTTACATCGCGGTCTACCCAAAGGGCAAAAAGTGTAGATGCCATAAATGACCTGTGCTACTTCACTTGGTGCAAAGGTAGCCTTCGCTCTCGTGGTAAAATACTGTCTTCTATTACTGAGATTACGGGAATGCGCACAAGTCAGAGAACACATCGAATGTCTTTTTTTCGAATCATTCAGCTCGCAAGGCCTTTTGTTTTCGCACTTACGCAACAAATACACATGGGCACTTGCAGCATCGCTCTAAGCCACATGCTTTCGTAATACATCTCGACGTATCCATTGACGTGATATTTGGGGAACGATGGAAATCTCGCCTGTATCCCAGGTTGAGAAGGCGGATTACAAGCTTGACGGAGTTCCATTGCAGCGCCCAAGTTGCTATAAGTTAAAATTGATATCAGTCAAAATCGAAATAAAATCACTTCATGGCCTGTAATCTTTTGCTGAGGAAGGGAATGGCCGCAGTACGAATGTTATTTCTCCTTAGAAGCCCGTCCCCTGGAGCCACTTGAAGTCTTCGAATGAGGAAACACCCAGAGCTGGATCATAGCTTACATCACACATAACCATGACTGTATAAGCATCATGAGAAGTCGTTCGATGGACATCAGAAAAAACTCGCGATTCGTAGTAAAAACTCATCAATCATTGAGATATTATGCAAACGCTACCAAGCCAATTGTGGCGCCGTTATCGGAGCTTTTGATGTCCGACGACCAGTACAATATATCAGTACATTTTCCCTACATTTTCCCAACCTTGCTCATGAATCCTCCTCTTCACAACTTGGAGAATACCGTCGGCACGCTGCCGCCCATCTCAACAAGAGTGCTCTTGTTTCGTACCCACGCCTCGAGACCCTTACGTCCGTTCTCGACACCGACACCACTTGACTTCCATCCACCGACGGCCATCTCAGCTGGCGACTCACCCCATGTGTTGATCCATGTGATACCGGCCTCCAGTTGTGAGATAACCTTGTGGCACTCATCGACATCTCTACCGAAAACACCCGCGGCCAAACCCAGCTCCGTCGTGTTGGCACGGCGCACCGCCTCGTCGATGGTGTCGTAGGTCAGAATGCACATGACAGGACCGAAGATCTCCTCCTTGACGATAGTCATATCGTCGGTGCAGTCGGTGAACACGCTAGGTTGGATCCAGTTGCCACCCTTCAGTGCCGAAGGTAGACCCTTAGGCTGGCTAGTACCACCGACGAGCAGGGTCGCCTTGTCCTCCATAACACCCCTGCGCACGTAGCTCTGGACCTTTTCAAGATGCGTCTTGCTGTTCAGGGGCCCGAAATTGGTCGCGGGGTCGAAAAGGTCGCCCGCGCGGACGTACTTGATCTTCTCCTGCACGATGCGCTCAAAGTCGACCTTCATGGACTTGGGAATAAAGACGCGGGTGCCATTTGTGCACACCTGGCCGGAGCTGTAGAAGTTGGCGAGCATAGCGCCATCGACGGCTTGCTCAACGTCGGCATCTGGAAGTATGATGACAGGGCTCTTTCCACCGAGCTCCATGGTCACGTACTTCATGCCACCGGCAGCTGAGCCAGCGACCTTCTTGCCCGTGCTGACCTGGCCAGTGAAGCTCACCTTGGCGATGTCAGGATGCGTTGTGAGCGCAGCACCGACGTCACCGGCACCGTAGACAACATTGAAGACGCCATCAGGCACGCCGGCCTCCTTGTAGATAGAGGCCAGGTACTGAGCGTGGAGGGGAGTGAACTCGCTAGGCTTGTAGACCATGCAGTTACCGGCAGCCAAGCATGGGGCAGACTTCCACAAAGCTATCTGGATGGGGTAGTTCCAGGCGCCAATGCCTGCGCAGACACCGAGGGGCTCCTTGCTGGTGTAAACCCAGGCGGAAGATCTCAAACGGAAGGACTCGCCGTTCAGGCCTCCACTGGCGACGAGGCTTGCAAAGTACTCGAGCACATCGGCGCCGGTGACGACGTCGACGTACTGTGTCTCGGAAAAGGCCTTGCCGGTGTCGAGGGTTTCGACCTTGGCGAGCTCATCGTTGCGTTCACGAAGGAGGGCAACAGCCTTCAGGAGGATTCGCGAACGCTCAATGGGCGGCGTGCTGGACCATGAGGGGAAGGCGGTCTTTGCGGCATCCACAGCCGCGTTGATGGAGGCCGGGGAAGAAGTGTGGATGGTGCAGACGGGCTTCGCCGTCGAAGGATCGATGGACTGAAAGGTGCCTGGGGATTCTGAATCCGGTTGGGACTTCCCCGCATAGAAGGTATGACGGTCCTGCTCTTGTGGCGCCATTTTTCTGTGATAAGGATAAAGTATGAGTGACGGGGAATAATGCAACTGAAACTTCGCCAACAAAGATTCGTACAAGAGCGATGGGTGGGAATTACAACTGGGGATGATTGATTATAGTTTCTCGATACTGCAGCAAGCAGTAAGCGGAATGGAGAGAAAGTGACAAGGCGGTTCGCACCGAGACTGGGTGTCGATCGGAGTTACGGAATCGGAGGTCAACGGCCACGGAAGAGGTCGATGGTCGTTTAGTCTAAGAGGGAAAAAAAACGAGGCAGATCGGCGTGAGATCGGGATCGCGGAGGGTCTGGCCGGTCAGCTGATAATTGAAGGTAAAATGGGCTGGAGCAGGGAAAAGGGGGGGTGGGGGCCGGCTGGCAGATTTGTCGAGAGACTCTCGCCAGTCCATATCTGCGGCGGTGTGATGTCATAAGCCATACGTCATTGGCCGAGAATCCACTTCATTGCAACACCGCTCCACCTCAACACCCAGGACAACCTTGGGAGGCCATTGAGAGGCAACGAGTGTCTCCATTGCAGAAGTTTCAGCCTTCTAGTCCGAAGAGCAGAAAGAAAAAGTTGTTCCGGCATCCTTTGCGCGTTCGAGAAAAAGGCTGCAGCGATGGTGTCGTAATCCATAGTCATCCCGGGTCTGGCCGTCAATATCGAACGATGTCGCGGGCTTAAAGGAACTTGATCACCAAGGGTCTTCTAGGGTTCAATGTGACAGGTTTCGATGGTTGCCATCAGATACGGCGACAGAGATAAACGATGCGAACCGGAAGATAGAAAGATTGGCTGGGCGGCAGCCATTCAGCCTCGTGCGCCGAGATACCTTCCAAAGTAGCGTATCTGCCTTTTGGAGATCTGGTGTTCGTCCGCTCTGACAACCTGACATTGGACACTCTCACCGTGACGCCAGGCACATGACTCTGATAGCGATAGTGACACAGGCCTGGAGCTCGCCGACAAAAGACCAAGGCAATGGCCAACTTGGCATGTCATCCAGGGCGACGTTAGACGAAGCGGCGGATGCCCCGGACGAAGTCTACCGCGATATAAGGCGCAGGCTGCAGCCACTCAGTCGATGCCACCTCAGCCGCCGCGAGGACGAGGCAGAGTCAGATCAGACAAGCGAGCGGAACGAGTCGTTGTCGTGAGAAAGCGACAGGGCTATTGGCGACGGATAGACTCCGAGGAGCATTAGCGCGGATGTCGTATGGGACGCATGACAGCTTGGGGAAAGTCGATTGCAAGTCTTGCATATGACCCCGGCAACCAACAACCTCGCCGCAGGACGGTCGTTATTGTCGGGACTCGGGACGGATGGATGTCTTCGGTGGTGAAATGCGGCAGAAAAGGATAGCAAACCACGGTGGGCAATCTTTCGCCGGGTCAACCAGGCATAGTCGAGGCGTCATGATTGGCTTGTGCCGTTGACTTGCACTGCGGCAGTTAGCTTTGCTCTGGCCATTATTCGTAATTCCTTCTCGACGATGTCGGGCAGTTTCCACTTAAAGTGGACAACTTGAAGGACTTGCAACGCATCAAGGCTCCCCAATCAAGAAGGGAAGCGATGGTGTGTTGAGCAGCCTCACAGTGCTTACGTACAGGAGCCCAGAATTCTGTCGAGTCTGTCCGCCGGCGGTGCACCAAGCGATGACAGCGGCTGCACTTAGGTAGCACGGTAGGTAGCAGGCAGAACTCCTGGTTACCCAACTGTGCGGAAAATGGTGGGTCACCACATCTGGCCTGACCAGTCAGAAAACCTGGAAGTTAGAAAATCCGGCCGTGACTCCCTGCTGGCGGGCCCACCTGCCTCGCACGAAGAAGAAAAATTGCTGGCAATAGCCATTGTCCAATGGGCCGTCGCCTCCCGACCTGGACTTGGATGCCGCACGAGCCCAGCGAGTCAGTTTCAATGCTTCGAAACCCGCTTCCTCTGCAGGGCCCCCCGCCACCCACTTTCGCGGGGTCCGAATCCACCTCCCTGCGCCGGTACGAAGAGCTCATGAGGGGCCCTTGGACAAAATTTCTCAGAAAAAAAGCCGGTCTGTAAGGATGAACCAGCTTCAAGGAGCCGTGTGATAGACTGTCGTTTCGTTGATAATAAGCCCAGTCGTCCTCTTTTGATCGACACCGGCTCGATACCCAGCTCTCATCTTATCGGTGTACCTCCCCGGCCCAGAATTCTCCAAATCTCACCTCAGACCGCCTTCGCGCCGCGTCTTGCGTCTTTCGTCTGTACAACCTCCCGTCCATCTTCGTGTATAACTGAAGCGATCCCCTCCTTTGAACTCTCATATTGTGTCTACTGGGGTGCCTCGTCTCAATATCACCGCCTTGTATCCTCCTTCCACCAAAATGTCTACCATCCAGCTTCCCGTCTCCGATGTCGACAGATACGACTACATCGTCGTCGGCGGTGGTACCGCGGGCTGCGTTATCGCCTCTCGTCTCGCCGAGGCTCTTCCCCAGAAGCGCATCCTTTTGATTGAGGCTGGCCCCAGTGACTTCATGGACGACCGCGTGCTGGACCTGCGCAAGTGGCTGGACCTTCTGGGCGGCGAGCTTGACTACGACTACGGCACCACTGAACAGCCGATGGGTAAGCTTCTCCCTCCTTTACGATCCCCGATAAGCTCTCGCCTTGGGTTCGTCCTATCGTGGTTGGTTGAATGTCGGTCGAAGAAGCTCACACCAATCGCGCACAGGCAACTCTCACATCCGTCACTCTCGTGCTAAGGTCCTGGGTGGCTGCTCATCACACAACACCCTCATCTCTTTCAGACCCTTCGAGTACGACCTGAAGATCTGGCAGTCCATGGGAGCCCACGGCTGGACTTTCCACGACTTCATGCGCGTGATGGACAAGCTGCGTAACACCGTCCAGCCCGTTCACGCCCGCCACCAGAACGAGCTCTGCCTTGACTGGGTTAACTCCTGCTCTTCTGCTCTCAACATCCCCATCCTCCACGACTTCAACAGGCACATCGCCCAGGACGGTGCTCTGAAGCAGGGTGTCGGTTTCTTCTCCATCTCTTACAACCCCGACGATGGCCGCCGCTCCTCTGCCTCTGTCGCCTACATCCACCCATTCCTCCGCGGCGACGAGAAGCGCCCCAACCTGACCGTTCTCACCAACGCTTGGGTTTCCAAGATCAACGTCAAGGGCGACACCGTCACCGGTGTCAACTTGACCCTCAACGATGGCTCCAAGCGCACTCTCACTGCCAAGAAGGAAACCGTCCTCACCGCTGGAGCCGTCGACACCCCCCGTCTGATGCTCCTGTCTGGTATCGGCCCCAAGCAGCAGCTTAACGACCTCGGCATCCCTGTCGTCCACGACCTGCCCGGTGTCGGTGAAAACCTCCAGGACCACCCTGAGTCCATCATTATGTGGGAGCTTAACCAGCCTGTTCCCCCCAACAAGACCACCATGGACTCCGACGCTGGCATCTTCCTCCGCCGCGAGGTCCCCAACGCTAGCGCCAAGAAGACCTTCTTCAACCCCGACGGCATTCCCGACGGTGACATCGCCGATGTCATGATGCACTGCTACCAGATCCCATTCACCCTCAACACCGGCCGCCTCGGCTACGACGAGCCCAAGGACGGCTATGCCTTCTGCATGACCCCCAACATTCCCCGCCCTCGCTCTCGTGGTCGTCTCTACCTCACCTCCCCTGACCCCAACGTCAAGCCCGCCCTTGACTTCCGCTACTTCACTGACGAGGAGGGCTACGATGCCGCTACTCTCGTCTACGGCATGCGCGCTGCCCGCAAGGTCGCCGAGCAGGCCCCCTTCAAGAACTGGATCAAGCGTGAGGTCGCCCCCGGCCCCAAGCTCCAGACCGACGAGGAGCTTTCCCTCTACGCTCGCCGCGCCGCCCACACCGTCTACCACCCCTGCGGAACCACCAAGATGGGAGACGTCCGCAAGGACCCGCTTGCCGTCGTCGACGAGCGTCTCAACATCAAGGGACTTAAGCGGGTTCGGATCTGCGACGCCGGTGTCTTCCCCACAATCCCCACCATCAACCCCATGCTTACCGTGCTTGGTTGCGCCGAGAAGGCCGCCGAATTCATCATTCAGGAGGCCCAGGAGACTGCCCGTCTGTAAAAGTATCTACTCACCATCTAGCGAAATACGTGTGAAAATGTATCACAAGAAAGGAGGAAATAGCATTTAATATTTTTATGAAGTTTAGAGCTAGCTATCAGGCATTATACCAATGATATCACGACATAGCGTTTTTTTTTTTCCCCTTTTTTTTTTTTTTTTTTTTTTTTTTTTTTTGGTGGCAAGCAAACACCTGAAGCGTCTCACACACTGTATATCCAACCTGAATATGACTGTGCCGAGACACGCCGAGCAGAAATCCACTTATTCCCACCGACCGCGTTCGAGCATGAAGAATTTTTCCTGTTGAACGGTCGCAGATTTCGAATTCCGCATGTTAGCTCAGCAACGCCAGGTGGGTACCATCGAACGGATAGGGGGTACAGTCCACATCGCGGAGATCGCGCATCGGAACATTATCCCGAGGTGCATTGCTGTCGGCCAAATTTGCCAGTCTTCCGAAAAGACTGCTGTTCCTGCCTAATCGTTGTTCAGATGCTGAAATCCGCGTTTGAAGGACGCATCTTATACAAGCTGAACATTTGAGGAAACGTCCTCTGCCAAGGCTGAAATCACCCACGAATTTGGCTACGACCCCTTGTGGATCACGAATCCTTCGCGTACTTCAGATAACCTCGATAGACCCTGCGTGCTTACGGTCCATTCAGCAACCAAGAATATCCAGAGGCGATGCCGAGAGCTCTCCTCAAACCGAACTAACGTCAATGTGGCATGATTGGCCTAAGTGTTTACTTATAAGTTATTGTCGGAATAACTATCCTGCGCAGGTAATAGTACCAGAAAGATAGGGTTCTTCCGTAATACTATAGTTATTCGTGATATCTATCTATCATAGGTTTGGTGGTTACGATAGCTATATAGGTAGTCCTTATATATAGGGTCCTGGCCCTCCTATTAGTTAAATCAGCGCAATAGGTGGGTCCGAACGGCCCGACGTAGCGCCAATCGGGTTAGCGACGAACCGCTAACTAGGCTTCTAATACTAGCAGTCTTTTATTACTACTAGTGCCTACCCTATAATAGCCTATATTCGTCGAGATAACTACTAAATAGCAACTACTTATAAAAGGGGCCTAAATAGCCTAATAACTGCAGTTTTCGCACGTTTTATTATTATCCCCTGATATACTATATATCCCCGGTTTTACTATGCGCAGGGCCCCGGCTATTATCGAACGACCTACCCCTCTATCTATATCGTCGCCTTATTATTATTAATAAGCTATTAGAGGGCTTTATTTAGTATTAACTTCGTGAGTCCGTTAGCTAGGTTATTATTACTATAGATCTAGCGGATCTCTGCAATCTCGTAGCGTTTATATAACTACCTTAGCGCTATTATATCGATTATAAGGCGCTTTTTTTTTATTATACCTAGCTTAACGAGGTACTTATATAGCGAATACGAGTCGGTATAAATAATAGTTAATATCGATAGTAGGTCTAGTCGATCGGAGACCTTTTAGAGGGTTATTATAATTGCATAGGCTATATCGACGCTAGCGATTATGCTATAGATCTCTGAGGCTAGTATGCTATAGGTAATGCGTTTTGACTTCGTCGAGCTATAGTAGATAATATTATTATTAATTTCAAACGTATTAATAGCCTTATTATTATTAGTCTCGTTAGCTAGTATAATAATAAAACCTAGTTGCAATAATAAGTCGTCGTTATTAGTAAAAGATCTATTAATAAAAATAAATAGTTTCGTAGTAATAAGGTTAAGCGGGATGAAACTAAGGCCTCTATTAAGGGATTATAACTACTAGATTATTCGCTAGTTAAGGGTTCTAACGTCGTTATCTATAGGGTTTTGCTATTATATAGCAACGGATAGGTTAAAATAGGCCTCGGGTTAGCAAATTGATGCGATATACGCGCTACGGGCGCGTTATTTAACGTATTGCTGCTTTCGGACGGCTTCGTTAGTAGAGGGGTCGATAGGGCGCAACTTAAGCCCTTGGTCCTTTTAGCAGAGGGTGAGGGTATTACCGTTATTAATCGTTACGATCCTACTATTAAATATAAGGGGGTTATTAATAGCGAGGGTCTGCTTAGGTTTAGCTAAAAAGCTAGCTTTAGTTAATTCAGCCTCCTTAAGGGCGGAAAATACGTCGTTTAATAAGCCTAACGTATTATTAGTTTATATACCTATAATAGCAAAAGATAGGTTATTTTTTATTAATATAAGCAAGCAGGGGTTAAATAACGAAGTCTCTATCTTAAGCCTCTCTTTATAATAGCAGCTATATATAGCTTACTAATAGGTGCTAGCCTTAGTAATACTATAGAGGGGTTTTATAACCTCTATAATAGTATTATTAGGGTATTTATACTATATTTAAGCGGGGATTTTAGCGAGGATAGGGCGGGTAAGATAGGTAGCAGACTAGATATAGGCTTAGGTAATATTGTAGATCTAAAGGGTTTTGCTATTAGCTAATAATAATAGGGCGATTATAAGGATTAGCTATTAACTAGCTCTTTAGATCGTAGGGGCCTGGGTTAAAATAGCCTCTTTACTATTATTAGCATAGCTCTGAATAACGAGTCTCGACTTCTCATAGGGCTAGGTTATCTTACCCTTAACCTCGTTAATAATATAGGAGTAGAAAATCCGGATCCCGCTATAGCAAGCAGGGTTATACCTAATGAAGTTAAATATGCCTTATTTAATAAGGGATTTAATCTCTTATTAGATCGACTGCTTAAAGAGCTCTCTAGGGGTTATAATCACGCTATTATTATATAGCTTAATAGCGAGGTCGTGGTTAGATTGCTCTTTAGCAGATAAGAAGGTCTTATTAGTAGTAGTAACGTCCGTTTTAGCAAGGAGTATAGTTAAAGTCGGACCCGGCGCTGGGTTATAGCAGGGCTAGCCTTAGCGCTATAGTAGGGTGGGAGCTGCGTTATTAGTAATAATAATAGTATTATAGACTTCCTTAGTTACCCCGTAGGGGGTTATAGTCCTATTATTATTACTATCAGGTTTTATTAGTAAGTCGGTCGACTAGTAATAAGGTTTAATAATAGTTAGCTAGAAGGATTTCAGCCCGTTAGGTAGTTAAACTATATATTCGTAGCTATCGTTAGAGATAAGCTAGTAAGGGCCCTTCTAGCCGTCTTTTTCACGCTATATTCTAACCTCTGACTAGAGAGGTAGGCTTAACGTAGGCTTAGTTATAGGGCTATTTCAGGCTATAATAGCCTTATTAACCTAATAACTAGCATAGAGTTAGCAGATCTCGTTAGTAGCCTTCTATATAGCTTAGGCGTATTATATAATCGATAGTAAGGGTGCTAAATTATCTATTAGGCGCGGGTAGGCTCCGAATACTAGTAGGGTTAGTACTAGGCCGTCGGGCCTAGCGATATTATTAATAGCTTTTATAGCTATTTAGAGGGTAATATCGGGGTTAGCAGAGGGATCTTTTACCTAGATAATCTTATAAGCTTAGTATAATAGCTTATAGTATTATTCAACCTTCCTAATGCTATTATAAGCCTTAACTAGGACCTCTTTTATAGAGATCGCTATCTTTTGCATAGATTAGTGAAATTTAGCGGATCGAAAGGAGGTGCTAGTATTAGTAACTATCTAGTCGGGTAAGCCCTAGTATATATTAATCTAGTAGATTCAAAGGGTTTACTATATAGTTTTAGCGGAGATATCCTTTATAAAGCGTGCTATATTAAACGTAGTAGCTATATTAATAATATAGAGGGCAGGGCGGTTGCTATTAAGATATATAATATTAATAACAACCTCGTAGTTGAAATTATAGTCATCTTTTATCATAAACTTGAACTAATAGGGGCTACTGCTATGGAGTTAGTAGTAGTAGCAAAACTTCGTTAACTTATTAATAATATCGATATCAACGGGGTAGCCGGCGCGCTAGAGGACTTTATAGAGTTATTAGATAGATAGGTAGCTAAAACGATAGTAGATATAGCGTAATTCGATATTAGTAAGGTTATAACTCACGATAGCCTCTTCCGGGTTAGTCATAAACTATAGGTAGCCCTATAGTTATATAACCGGGGTTATAAGGTCGTTACGAACGAGTTAGTTAGCAATATTATTAAATCTTATGCTAAGTCGGTCTATATTATAAAGGGATAATAAGAAGGGGGTGTTCGTTAGTATTATATAGAAGGTTATGTCGCCAAAAGGAGTTATAATAACTATTATTCCGAGGGATTCGATAGGGTTAGCGCTGCTAAAGCGGATTGAGGCTGCCCTAGCTATAGAGGGGTTAAGTTAGTAGTTAACCCTCTTTTATAGGGCTAGAAACTATAGGTAACCCCCGGTTAAATATCGGGCTGCGCTAGAGTCGGGGATAATCCCTCTAAACGTAGTTAATAAGTAACGGTTAGTAATATATATTATAACGGGGTTATTATTTTTATCAACTAACGCGTCGTAAGAGGGTTTAATATGGTTAATTGCATAGAGGGTCGACTAGTTAGCTAAATGAGTTATTATATTACTACTATTAACTGCAGTAAGTTAGCTAAAATAGGCAGTAGTGAGGAAGGCCTCGTTAGTGCTATTAACCTCGTCGTTGCTGTCATCGTTATTAATAAATAACGACTAGTAAAAGAGGGTAATAGGGTTATTAATAACGGAGGGGTTGGCTGCAGTCGCCGCGAGGTCTTCGATACCCTCATACCACGCTAAAAACTAGTAATATTCAGCGGGGTTAGCGTTATTTTGGATATATTAGCTGCTCTTAAACTTGCTATAGGCCTTATAGCGATTATTATTAGTATATTTCGTCGACTAATAGCCGGGTTTATTATAAACGTAGCACTTTTTGGCTCTTGCTGCGTTATTAAGGTTATTACTAGCCGTATAGGGCCTAAAACGATTCTTTTAGCTGTTGCTATAGTAGGTATGGTCGGTCCAATAGACCCTAGTCCTATCGTTATTTTTAGTAATATATTAGGCCGTAGGCTGGGTTATTATTAAAATAGCTAAATATAACTAGCTAAGGACCCCTTCTATTGACTTAGTAGGGTTAAAGAGGCAAAAATAGCACTCTTCGACCCCTTAGCAGGTATTAACGATATAATCCTATAAGATAAGATCGGAGTAGTAGGCTAGCGGTAAGGCTCGTTAGACCTTGGTTATATAGTTAACGAGGATCTCTAAGCACTCTATCCTCGTTTTAGAGGGGTTATTATAGATAACCTAGGTTAATATAGCCTAGCGCTACTCCGTTAGGTAGGCCTAGTAGGTATTATAGGATTTGAAGTAGTTATAGAGTTTTTTAACTATAGCTAGGAGGCTTAACTAGGCGCTACTAAGTTAGTTAAAATAGTAATTATAGGCTTAGCCTTTTAGTATAAGGGGGAGGGCGCTAGCAGCCTGCGATTACTAGATCCTAACCTTCTCATAGATATCCCGAAAGATAGTTAATTTTGCCTCTAGAACGTTATATTTAGCGCTACTATACTTCATATTATTAGTATAAAGCTTAGCTAGATCTATTAACTGCTTTAGCATAGCTAGGAGGCTATTATAGCCTATATCCTAGTTATTATTAACTATACTATCTCCGCTAGTAGGCGTAGTTTTTACTAGTGCTATCATAAGAGGGGCCTATAGCTACGGGGTTTTTGGTTTAGTATAGAAGTCGTGGATATTACTAGCTTAGGCGAGGTTATCAGGCCTCGTGAGATAGGGTAGGTATATAAGCGTAATTAGTACTAATATCTTGCAAATAAATATTAGGTCGTTAGCGAGGTATTATAAGAAGTTATCTATATAGGTATCTAACTAGGCTTAGCTCTAGTAATAGAACTTAGGTCTAGTTATAGCCTTAATAAGCCTAATAGAGATTATTCTAGCTACTAGGTTAACTTATACTCTATAGCTAATAATATAGTCTTTAAGGGCTTTCTTAAGCTTCTAGTTAGTTTTACTAAATAGTTTAGTAATCTAGCTAATAAAGTCGTATAAGAACTCGCGCTAGAAGGCTTAGCTAGTATTCTTATTGATCTTATAGACCTTAAGTTAATAGCCTATCTATATATTTACCTATTTAATAGATATATTAGGAATATTATTGCTTTCCTTATCGATCTCAAAGACCTTGCTCTATAGGTTAGGCTAGATAATACCCTTAAGCTAGGTAGGGATAGGGATATTGCTAGAGATAGATCCTTAGATAGATCTATTATAGGTAGTAGGAGGAGGAGGGGGGTTGCTACCCGGCTTAGCAGTTAGGGTAGCTATCGTGAATAGAGTAGTAGAGGTAGGAGGTATAGTATGCGTTATTTTCGCGATATTATAGCTTTTCGCATCGAGGTTGTTATATATAGGTGCAAAGCAGCCTAGATATTATCGCTATAGTTATTTACTTAACCGGTTGTTATATATAGGCGTAAAGCAGCCTGGATATTATTAAATAGTTATTATAGTAGCCCGTAACGGTCGTTTTAATCCCTCTGCTAGTAGTAGTAATATCAATAGCAGAGATATCTCTTCTACTATAGGTAGTAATAAACCTTGCTAATCTGCAGTAACTCGAGTGGTTATACTAATTAAGTTAACTACTAATTAGTATCGGAATAACTATCCTGCGCAGGTAATAGTACTAGAAAGATAGGGTTCTTCCGTAATACTATAGTTATTCGTGATATCTATCTATCGTAGGTTTGGTAGTTATAATAGCTATATAGGCAGTCCTTATATATAGGGTCCTGGCCCTCCTATTGGTTAAATCGGCGCAATAGGTAGGTCCGAACGGCCCGACGTGGCGCCGGTTGGGTCGGCGACGAACCGCCGACTGGGCTTCCAATAGTTAGGGTGTGATCGGCTCGCCCGGTACGGTCCACGGTATAGTCCACGGTATAGATAATGCCTCAAAAATTCCTTTTACTAGGCGCTATACCTCTTTAAGCAGTGTTTTTAGCTACTAACGTTAGTATCGATCCTAGGCTATAGAATCTGAGAATTATATAAATCTTAGTATATATACCCCCTATTAAACCCCTCACGAGCCTCGAATTTTCTACTATAGACTATACTATTACTAAAAAGCTAAGGGGGTCCTCTAGAGGACCCCTTAAGAGTTACTATATAGTATAGCGAATCTTTAGCAGATAATAATAGCAGATAATAGCGAGGCTAATAAGGCTAATAATGCTATTATAATAGCAATAGCAGTAGCAATAGCCTCTATAGTTATAGCCTCGAATAGCAGTCGGATTATTCCTGCCTCGGAGAAGTTAGTCGTGCACCTAGGAGGGCTAGTAGTAGCAAGGAGGTTTTATTAATACCTATTAAGAGGCTCGAATTAACGCTTTTACGCCTTATTTTATATAGGTTAGCGTTAGTTTAGAGTTCTCATAAGATAGCTATAGAAATACACCCCCCTCGAAGAGTTATATTACCTTTTATTTAAGCAGAAGGTGCTAATCTTTCTATTTATACTTATAATAGGTAGCGCTTAATATCTCGTAGCCTACTTCTTTTAGATTAGCTAATCGATAGTCTCTATAGTATTTAACAAGGTCCTACTACACTTTATAGATCTCCACGAAGCATATATACGCCTAGTAGAGGAGGGGGAGGTCTCTACTAATATTAAAAAAAACCCTAAATACGAAAATTTCACTAGATATATTAGCGTTATTAATAGCAGACTTATTAGCGCGTTTATACTAGAGGGAGATAAATAGAGGAAGTAGAGGAGTTAAAAGGGTAACGTCGAGCAGAACGTATTTATAGTAGTATAGTTCGATAGCAGCTTCTTATATATACTTACTAGCGCTAAGGGGTCGATTTATAATACCTAGCTTGCAATTTTTATATTCAACTAGGGTTTTGCTATACTAGAGGGAAGATATTTTCTCAGCAACGTAGGATTTAGAGGTTATAATAGGCTTATAATCCTGTACTATAGAACTCGTTACTATCTATAAGATTAGAGGGATGCTGATAAACCTCTAGAAATAGCTAAAGAGCTATATAATCTCTGCTATAGCTAGCTTCGCGTTATTATTAAGTAGGTATTTAGTTAGTTGAAAAAGAAGTAGAAGATTATTCGATCTATAGCGCTAGAGTACGAGTTTTATAACCAGATAGCTATTATATATATAGTAACTAGCCTCCATAACTTCCTAATTTAGCATATAGAGGATAAATAAAAAGCGAATAATAATAACTTTAATAACGCAGAGGAGGTTAAAAAATTCAAATAGAGGGCTAGCAAAAGGTATAGAGGTTATATAGTTATTAAAATCCGAGCCTAAATAGCAGAGTTAATATAGGAGGAGTAGAAGGTATATTAATAGTAGAGAGGGTATATTTTTTACTATTATCCTAGGCTACCTTATAGAGGTAAAAAACAACTACTATTATTGCTTTAAGATCCTCGAAATATACGCCCTTTTTACTATATCGCTAGGCAACCTATTCCATAGTATTACTTCTAATACTACTAAGTTAGCTAGCTTTTTGCCTAGGTTATTAAAAATAATAATAAAGTTATCTAGGAATAACTCGTCCTCGAATCGAGCGAGATCCGCCTAGGCCTTCTCTATAGCTACCTCGTTATTAATAACCTCCTCTAACTTTAACTTCCTACTTATAACTAACTAGCTGAATAACTAGAGAGACTTGCTAATATATACGTTACCCTTACCTATAGATAGTATTTTACCCCTCTTTACTACTAGTAGTAGAGATTTTTTAATACTAACCGCCTTAGAGTTTTTTCGCCTCGGCATAGAGGAGGTTATTAATAACCTACTACGCGGGGTAGGGCTAGTAGTATAACCTCCTCCTCTATATATTTAACTCTACGACCGAGAGAGTAGTTATAGTAGGTTATTATTAGCAAAAGGGTTGTTATTATTATTATTATTATTATCCGCTTCGTTATCCTCTATATTAGAGCTAGAAGAATCTTCTACTATAAATACGTCTTAAGCTATACGGATCTCGTTGCTAGTACCTATCCTATTATCCTAGATCTCGTAATATAGGTTAGAGTTGCCTAAACCCTTCTCGAATACCTATTCAGATTTAGGGTTATTAGCAAGGAAGAAAGCCCGCGCATTAGAGTCATAGAGGACTCATCCTTCCTCATTAGGTTTATTACCTAACCTAAACGCTATTAATAACTATATATTATATCTCTTCTTTTTAGTATCATATTTATTCAGCAGTTAGGAGGGCGTAATCGTTATCTAAAACCAGGCCTCGTCGTTAATCTTTTTCACTAACTCTTCCTATAGAGGCTTATAAGCTGCAGCCTTCTTAGTATTTAGTTGCTTCTCTCGAAATATAATAGTAAGTTCTTCTATAAACCTTATAATACTATTAGCCTTCTATATTACCTAGGATCTTTTCTCACCTATTTAGGGCTTTTTAGCATTTTTTAATAATACTAGTAGTACTAATTAGGAAGGGGCTTTATTAACAGGCGAGAAATCGTTATTATAGGAGGGTAACCTCGAGGCTAGTCGTTTTCGACTCGGGGTAGGTAATATATTATAAGCGGATTTAGAGCAGTCCTTAACGATAGGTAGGGCAATAATAATACCCTCTTAGACCTTAATCCCTTCGTCTCCTTACTAGTTACTTATCAACTAGGCCATTTTTAGCAGTATTAGGGGGGTATTAGGGGTATTACTAAAGTCTTCTTCTTCGTGAGGTTAGTTAATAATAGCCTCATATCCTTGCTATTAATAATAATAGGAAAAAAAACTAACTAAGGATAGGGATAATCTAGGCAAGTAGTGAGCTATCGTCTCAGGCTGCCATACGATATAGGTCATATATATACTTCAGCTAAATTCATAAGGAGTAGGCACTGAAATTAGCCCCTGCTATGTACCGCGTACTATACCGTGGACCGTACCGTGGCGAGCTGATCACACCCTTATACTCTGTAACGGGCTTCTCTTGCTTCCCAGATAGTCGGTAAGAATATAACTAACCAGGGATTCTAAACGTCAGTATGCAACTTCTAGCCTATAGCATTCGGGATTAAGTACTATTAGCCTAAATATCTAGAGTATATACTTCTTATAGAACAATAAGTAAGTATAATATATCTCTAGTATAAAGTATTCTACCTTAAGATCTAGAATTCTTACTTAGGAATATCTTAAGTAACTTCCCCTCTAATAGGCTGCTTAAGAAGACCTCTAAAGATTATACCTAGAACCGTTAGTATGGGGGAGTGCTAACGTTTAGAATCCCTGGGTAGGTATACTTGCTGGATTTGGATAGCTTCTCAATTCGTGATTGGCTGGCCGTTAGGAACCGAGGGACTGGTTACGGTGGCGATGCTAGGTTGTGGCTGCTAGGGAGCAGTGTTCCGGGTGCACGAGATATGTGCATCCCCGAGTACGTACGCTGGGAGAGCTTTCTACCACTACCTAGGTAAAGCGATATATGAGAGCGAGATAAGTAGAATCTGGGACTGTCAGCAAACACTAATGTACGAGAAAGACCAGCGTTTAGGGAGTAAGTCATACAAATGTAGAGGTAACAACAGCAGTTGCAGCTGGTACGGGATTGATGTAGCGTCGAGGGTTCTATACTAGGTGAAACCGCACAAGTGGGAGCCCCAGGAATAAAAATGCTGGACTAAGGCTTCGTCAAGACTCTCTGACTTGGATTGGTGAATTAGTAAAAGAGTAGAAAATACCAAGATCGCATTGAAGAAGACGAGGGAGATAAATGCCTGAAAAACCACGTCTGCTGATTATTTACCCAAAATATGTAATTAAATACCACTTGGGCTCCCTCATTTTACACAGCATTGCCGAAGAACGTTCCAACCATGACAACCGGGTTCTTTCTAGGCAAAATATGCCCCTGGTCTGGTGTCAAGGACAAGTCCTTTTTTGGTACCTTTTTACAAGCGTATTGTCAGCTTTACCACTCATAACATGCAACTGAAAGACTTGCTTCAGCATATCCGTTGAACCGGATGGTTATTCGCTACGCGTTATGACTGCTCGCTGAGGTAATAGCAAGACGCTGAAACAAATTACCCGTCAACGTGATCGCCACGGCTGAGAGGGATTGATTGGCTGGGAAAGCTTCTCCAGAGGGGTTTATTTCAACAGTGTCGTTTAGGCTGTTTGTCATCCGATGTGGTTGCCCGATCCATCAATATGACGAAGATCTCATTGGGGCGGTTTGCGATGTTGCAGTTCCAATTATGCGGGGTCCTGAGCCGTCACAATCATGAGCTGCAGATTCGCGAGCGTGACAGGGTATCTTCGGCAGAAGATCTAGGGCCCCGCTCGTTCGAGTAAGTGTGAGTGCTGTCCCCCTCAGAAAGCAACCCAGGCGAAGAGGGAACTCCCGCTGGAGCCGTCGATCTAAACTATCTGTATCGTGCACATTTCCTACGAGAGCTTGTGTCTACGATTGTCATGAAACCCTGGGTAGCGACTAATAATTTGATTTTTTGTAATATTAGGATATCAGATCAACGCTTCAGAGTCAGCCTCTTGCATACATGCGTTATGAGAACTAATGAGAGTTTAGGCAAAATGAGACATGCAGGTTAGAAAGTTCATTTCAGGTATGTTGTATTAGCGATAGGTGCTTCTTATTGAGTCGTCTTATAAGTAGGCAGCGGGAGTGACAATTTTGATACTAGTATCCTCGTCAAATGTCCGCCCAAGATCGAACATTAACAGGCGAGCGTCGCATCGTTATCAAGACTTTCGAATTTCCTCATTACCTCATTAACCAGAAACGTTTCAAATCGTATCATTAAGCTGCTAGTGCCAACTATTGTTGCTATCTTGATTCTTAGCTTGTCGAGGCTGTCGGAAGCTGCCGCTATCCCCAATAAGGCCACAGCAGACAGAGAGTGCCCGCCACCTTTGGACTCCGGCTATGTCCCGGAGCTCAAGTCATTAGGGTGTTACTCTGATTCTGATGACAGGACGCTTCAAGGTAATCTCGCTTGCAACAAATGGCAACACCGTTGACAGTCGTGCTGAATACTACGGCGCCGCTGGCTTTTTTCGCGCTGGAGTGGAATGTGGCAGATGAGACGGACATCCAACTCTTCAACTTCGCCCTCCCTCCTTACCCATTTTCCCAAGATTCGTCTCGAAGGATTTGGACCCGGGATTTGAACATCCTGCAGTGTCAACATTGTCGAGATATCAAACCCCGTGGAAGATCCCGTCTCTACGTTCTTTCCGGACTGTTCTCGGGATCCTCTTTGCTCCAACGGCATATGTCACCAGTCACTCTCCAATAAAGAGCGTGCCCAAGCTCTCATTGATGCTCTCACCATCGACACGAAGCTTGAAAACATGGTCAACTCGGCTGCCGGGGCTCCTAGAATTGGGCTCAAGGCTTACCAATGGTGGAGCGAAGCCCTCCACGGCTTGGCTTCGTCGCCAGGCATGCAATTCGCAGGGAGTGGCGAGTTTAGCTCAGCTATCTCTTTCCCTCTACCCTTCCAGATAGGCGCCGCTTTTGATGACGATCTGGTCTTGGAAATCGCGAGTACTATCGCCACCGAGGCGAGAGCATTTCACAACGTAGGCTGCGTGGGCCTGAACGTTTTCGTGAGTCGAGGTCCCAACTGGCGAACATGGCCCCATCGAGAATCAGATTGACCATCTAGGTAGACGTCGATCATCAACGCCTTCAAAGACCCTCGATGGGGCCGAGGTCAGGAGTCACCAGGAGAAGACCCGCTGCACCTGCAAAACTACGTGGCGTCAATCCTGGCCGGCTTTAAAGACGACTCTTGGGCTACAGGAAACTCCTCGGTACCTGCAAGCGTTTCGCAGCTAAAGATTTCAAAAACTACTTTAGGATCGAGCGCTACGAATTCGACGTCATCATCACTCCTCAAGACCTCTCCGAGTGCTACCTCTCAACCTTCAAGACATGTGCTGTGGACGAAGACGCTGCCTCTTTCATTTGCAGCTACAACGCCATCAACGGAGTGGTGGTGATGGTTATCTTTAATCGCCGGGACGTCCTTCTCTGAGGCAAAGGGCGCCCGCGTCGAGTCGAACGCTACGAAGTAGGTACCTAAGAGAAAAATACGAAGAGAAAAATATAACGAGATTAAACTAGAACATAGCTAAAGTGAATATAACGTGTTACGCCTACCCCCCTATAACCCTTCCCCTTTCCCCCCTTCTTATTGTCCTCTAAGCGGGATGTCCTATACGTAGAGAGATAAGATCAAAAGGCCCTAAGTAATACTATAGCTGAAGCTATGGCGACGCTATAGGGAGCCGGTCGAGTTGCTGCGTGTATTTCCGCCGGCTAGTAATCTATACTAGCCTGGGGGGCCATCAACGGAGTACCACTGTGCGCCAAGGAATACATCCAAGAAAATATTCCCCGAGTTCACCCGATCGTCACGCACTGCAATTGTGTGCCTCTGATGGTAAGTGCCCACAAGTATGTTCCCGACGATGGCAAAGCGAGCGCGATCGCCCTCGAAGCTGGCGTGGAAGTGCAGTGCAACAATGGCCCGTCTGTTGGACAGTCACAGGCTTGGAGCCAGTCTCCGGTTCAAATAATCCGAACGTTGATAAGGCTCTCGGTCGACTCTACACGTCTCTTTTCAGCGTGGGTCTCTTTGACTCGCTAGAAGTACCTTGTTGCTCGTTCAAGTCATCTCATCATCTCAAATTGAGCCATTCGTTCCCCCATCGTTCATCCCATTATTTCCGCATGTTGAACCGGCCGCTGGGTAGGGTTGCAACACAGACTGCGGATTGATCGGCAGACTCCAATCTGCCACCTGCAGAAACCCTGCGGACAGCCAGTCGTGACCGCCCAAAGATATGTTGCCCCAGTCTCCCCCGAACTCCAACACTGGCATCAGTAGACTAGGGGACGTCGAAGGGACGCTGATAGTGCTCGTGGCTTCTGTAGCAACGGGTTGAGAACACGGCATCGACGTCGTCGTCGTCGGCGGTGGGACTATTGTGCAAGCCTAGGCCAGGCCAGCCACCACCGAAGAAGCAACTTCGTAGAGGACTTTGATGATGTGGTAAGAGGCCACTTTCTGGTAGTTGGGGTCGTAGCTCTCAAAGAAGTCAAGAATCATCTTGATAAGCTCGAGATCCTGCAGTGCACTGCACTCGGTCCTGTTCTCAAGAATGTTTACAAAGAGAATGTCGACGCTCCACGCGACCTGGTAAAGCAGATATCTTGTTCGGGGTCAGTGGGGTGATTCCTGAGAAAAGGATATGGAAGGGAATACCAACATTGTGAATGGATGCTCTAACCGCTGATGTCTCAGCAATGAGATGGTTGCTCTCGCGGCGTTGACACAGAGTGCTACGCTGGGCCGTATGGCATCTTGATCTTCGTCAAGAAGCGGTAGCCTAAACGCTGCCGAACGAATGGCGACGACCATTTGGAAGTACATGAAGTGCAGCACACTCAGACGCATCATCCTGTTGTAATCAGCGTCCACCAAGTCCACCGACGGTTCGGGGCGGATCAGCTCAGGGATCCCCTCGCGCCACTCCTGAAGCTCCGCATCCAACCGCGCGATCTCATGCTCCAGGGCGGCCGCCGAAACGATGCTGCCACTTTGGGAGTAGAGCTTCGAGTAAATGTGTCCTTGAATGCGAGACAGCTGGACTTGCTGGTGAAAGTAGCTGAGCGTGACGTTGCCTGGGAAGTAGTGCACCCCGTACCCGTCCATCGGGAACTCCTCGGGTAGGTCGACGAGGAAGTCGTCGGCAATGAGGGGAGGCTTGCCGATCCGGAGCATGAGGTCATGATCGAGCACGTAAGCTTGCCAGAACAGACGGCGTCGATGAAGCATGTCGGCTTCCGTGAGCATGGTCTTGAATGGGTGGTCTGGGTTGTGATAGCCTGCGAGAAGAATGAACTGGGTCGCGAGGGCGAGGATGGATATCGCGATGTGGTTCTCCGCGTTGAAGATGAAGTAAGTAACCTATCTCTATCAGTACATAACTTGCGGTCAGGTGGCAGAAGGTGGGTAAAGTAGATACAAGTGACAGAAGAGCCCCTATTGTCATTGGGCTCGGGGTCTCAGTGATGGCGTTGGGGATCAGGGCGAGGGCGTTGTTCAGGTAGGGCTCGTGTGTTTGGGCCTTGCTTGCCCAGTCACGTTTTCGCAGTGAGTGCACGAGAATGACGTTCAACGCAAGCTTCCATCCTGGCTCATCGCACGGCTGGCCGTACATGTACGAGTCAACTGCCGCACGAACCTTGGACTCTTGCATGAGCCGAACACCACGGTTGAGATTCTGGAAAAATTCTGCGACGAAGGGTTTAGCCGCTGAGTCGCCGAATAGACACTAAGCATATCCGGGAATCCGGGAGATATTACCATTCATGCACACGATAATCACATCGTTGGGGGGAAAGGGGTAATCCCTCGGAGAAGTAGCAAAGTCAAGACTTCTCTGCGGCGCAAAGCCCCGTACCTTGCGCAGCAGAGCTCGAACCGCAGTCGAGAAGCGCTTGTCACCTACCAACATGTCGATCTTCTCAATTCCCTCGATGGAAAAGAGAGAGCATTGGCCTTCGATACCGGTCAGTTTTCTTCCTGCCTCTCACGACGGATTAGCTAGGACTCAACCTACCTGAAACTCCGACAGTGCCTTCCGACGCCCCGGAATAGTACGGCTTCGCCGTTCTCGGTGAACTTGAGGCCGGCGACGGCGGATACGACGGTGAGACCTGGGCGGGAATAGCTGTGACTACACTGGGGGTCGGCTGAGCAGGCTTTATGTTGGATGGGGACTCTTCGGGCGTTAACGCTTGTTGTTCGGTCTTCTTCGTGACCTTCGGTGGAGAGTCTTGTTTCGGCTCTTGAAGCTCTTCGACCAAGCGCTCCATCTGCGCTAGCCTTGTGACAATGTTCTCAAAAAGTCTTCATCGTGGTTCAATGACGTCAGCGACGTGTGGTCTCATAATGTGAGAATTTGCACTGGTTTGATTGCATACTTCTTCTCACCGCGCCTCACGCTCTTCTTCCTTTCTGGCCAGATACATTCTCCGCCATATTTTGCACACCCCGAACATATCGGTCTCTGGTGGTCGCATTTGACCTGTTGTGATGACACCAAGTCAGTGCCTATAGGGAATGAGGCGGGCCGGTAGTGCTGAACAAGGCTTTTACACAAACCTTTCGAATCCTGCAGCCCGTGCATGAAAGGGAGAGTGCCTTGGGAGTCGGCCGCTGGCCTTCTGTTGTCTCTTGCATCGCAAGGGGTCAGGGTACGGGAGCTCTGGTACCGAGAGAACGGTAAGCTAAAGTTGCTGTGGAGAAAAAGGATATCCGGGGACATGGGGAGGGAGAGAAGAGGGGCGGTGGGATAAGAGGCAGACAGTACGGTCCAGCAGCTACCGGAGACGCCGGCCTTAGCAGTCAAACGCCGTGCGAACCGGTCGCTCTCGGTTACGGACGGATTACTTTCAGCACCCGATCTCCGGCGCTAAGGCGGGAAAAATGGGCTGGATTGGGCTTAAGTTGTGGGCTTGATTTCTAAGGCGAGGTCGCTTTCTGGCCGGCGCTCGGGCTTCTGCGTTGCTTTCATTTGTTATCCGTTTGAAGCAATTGGTTATCCTACAGGCACATGTTCTCACCACATGTTCCACTAAAAGTCAATAGTGGGTGCTGAAGGAGTTGATTGATGTCCATGATGAGTTATTAGTGACCTAGCTACGTTCTCGATTCATCATTAAAAGTGCTTTTCTGCGTCGCTACCCTGCTTGGCGTTTCTTTTCTGCTAGTTGGGTATTGGTTTGTTGGCTCTAATAGTTTAAATATGGTTTGTACGGCTCACCTGGCTGCTGGTAAGATGGAGATGTAATATAATTTCACGATGATTTACAGGTTTCGCCCTAGTTTGCATCCGAGACCGTCTGATCTCTGTTTACCTTCAGCACTGACAATCCCAGAACTAAAGCTATCTCTACATGGTTGGAAACGACCATAACTCCATGCGTGATTTGCGGCAGCTTCCAGGTTATTTAACGAACAAAATCGCCCTAAATGCGGGTATAACATCCTTGAACCAAGTTAATCCAAAATCCGATTCCTTGTGCAGCTATCCCGTGAATGTGCTCTTACTGATTAACACGCATTTTGTTCCTATTAGTCGTTTACCACTTCCTAAGATCGGCTGACAGTTGGTTGACTTGTGGGCTCTCTGCAAAGTTAAGAACCCGGAATATGAGTCTCATTCGAGTTTTTCTCATCGCTGAATGCTACCGCATCTACCTGTCATTATTAGGTGCTTCGTATGCACAGGAATACCATGTCAGCTACGAGAAGATTCAACAGACGTCATACGCTAGGTGGGTGACATAAAACGGCTCGCACGCTGTGGGAAGGCCTGATCGCTCGGCTTCGCGTTGCGAGAAGGTGCATCCCTATCTTCAACGCAGTTTCATGGATAACAATTGGTATATCTTCCCACACAAAACTGTTGGCGTCAACTCTGTTTCGACGTAGCAGTCGGAGCTGTTCCAAAGTTTCAGGATACGCAGGCTCTTATCTCGGCTTGTATGTTTGAATTGCCTCATCATGTCGCTTGGAAAGACGCAATGGACGGATTAGACTCCAGATAATATGTTGTCGGTGCCGTTGAGCGACGTGTGGAATTTCTCAATACTGTTTCTGCAGTATTCAAATGCTTAAAATGAGAGATTGTCGACTGGGTCCCAGTGGCAAGTGAAGCTGTCATTCTTCTCTCCTTCATAACATGCAACTGTATGTGGAAGATGGGGTAGCCCTTCGTTCATGTCTCACTACCTACTAGAGATGCAAATTACCCAGCCCGCGGGTACCCATGGGTACCCGCGGTATGGGTTGGGTAGTAACGGGTACTACCCAGAATGTTAGAAGTTACCCATAGGTACCCATGGGTTATGTGGGT
>JAOQIF010000677.1:0-48448 GCA_026260285.1 Colletotrichum sansevieriae | reverse complement strand
CTATATATATAAAGAGCTAGTCTATAACCTAGAGAGAATATCCTTCTATAGTTAGTATATCTATAAAAGATTAATATAATATTATAATACTTATATCTTTATCTTCTTAATATATAAGTTAAGGATAAGCTATTCTTATATCTTCTTAGATAGACGCTTTAGGTACTAATATTTAATAATATAGAACTAAAGAAGAATCTCCTCCCTAGTAAAGAAGCTTTCTATACTTAGGAAGTTATTATTATTTCTAAGCAGATTATACTTATATATTATAATAAGAGTAAATATAGGATTGCTAAAGATATGCTTAATCTTAATATAGAGGTGCTTAAGAACTACTTCCTAAGTATTATAGAAGAATTAGTATTTATAGATTTAGTTATCCTAGAAGAATTAGTAATTATAGTAATTATTTATTATAATCTATATATTATAATTAGCTTATTGAGGATTAGAGCACTCTACTTAGCTATATTAGTTTGAGGTACCCTATCCTTAATACTAACTTCGAAGTTAAGCATAGTCTTAACGTTATCTAAATTTATCTAGGTATTATTATTAATCGTATCTAGAGGAATATCCTCCTATTCTTTATTACTATTATTATTAATAATTATATTATATATTAATATAGTAGGACCTATAAGCCTTATAAGAAGCTAGCTTAGATATATTCCTTTTAATATATTAGATAATATTAATATAAAGAAAGTAATTTGAAATAAAGATGCTTACTATAGGGTATTAACTTACTAGATCTCTTAAGCTTTGAGGTTAGTATGCTCTATTATAGATATATTAATCTATATATCTAAACTTCTTAGAGCCTTAAGCTTATAGGATTTCTACTATCTAAGGGCCTTTTTAGCCCGATTAATCACCTTTTAGGCTTCGTTTATATTCTTAACTTATTAGTGCGACTTCTTAGTGTTTATATTATTAGAATATTCTAACTCTGCCTTTCGCTTAGCTCTAGCGCTAGATCTAAGTAATCGACCTATTGCTAATTAGTATAAATAATTACTATAAATCTATATAAAACATACTGCAATTCCGCTTAGATAATATTTTATATAATATACTACTTTCTAATTAAAATAGTTATTAGTAAATAAAAGTATAGTATAAAGATTATTATATATTACTTATAGTAATTATTATAATATTAGCAAAGTTATTTAGTAGGTGCTTATTAGGGGGAAGATTTTATTATTATTTAGAAAAATTAAAAAACTATAAAAATCAATTGCAGGTAGCCTATATATAATATGCTATAGGTGCTATCCTTTTCTTCTAATTAAAAATCAAAAAATTAAAATACTTCAAATTATAGCTATAGATTGCTCTAAATACCCTCTTTTTAAAAAGTTAATCCTTATATTTTTATAATAGTTATATGATTTATTATAGATTTATTAATATCTATATTCTATATAGAAATAGCTTTATACTCTCCTTAAAAGGTTCGCACCTTCCTATAAATAATTAAAGTAACGAAAAATTAGCTAATAATATATTTAACTTTTTCTTTTATAAATAATACTAATATTATACTTAATATTATATAAATTATATTATAAGTTAAACCTCTCCTTTATTATACCTATTCTTTATACTAATTATATTTAGATATTATCTATAAGAATAAAAAATATCTAAAAGGCTACTAATGCTAAGAAGGCTAGCAAGAAGTTTAATAAGAATGCTAGTAAAGTACCTAAAGTAAGGAAGACTATAGATAGCAAATTAGCCCCTAGTAAGTCTATCTAGGCTAGAGCTGCTAAGAAGAAGCATTGCTAGTACCCTAGTAGTAAGTTAAAATTAATATAAAAGATAACTATAAATTAACCCTTTCTAGCTAAAGCTTTTTATAAAATTTTTATATATTAGAAGTCTATTAATCTTCTTATTTATAAGCTCCCCTTCTAGCGCTTTATATATAAAATCTACTAGGACTAGGGAAACTAGGATCTTCGCTTCTAAGCCTTAGCTATTTATACTCTTTAAGAGTCTACTAAGTCTCTTCTTACTAGTATCTTTAAGAGTATATACCCCGATTTATTACTTATATATTAAACTAATAAATCTACTAATTAACCTTGCTATAATTCACGCTAAGTATATTATTATTATACCTAAAGACCTCTACTTAATCTAGGTAATCCTTAAAGCAGGCAGGAACTATAGTAGCGATTAGTTCTAGATATAGATATCTATAGAATTAAAGAATTAAGTTAATTACTATAAAAGATACTTATAATAAGTTATATAAAACCCCTTACTTATAAGTACCTATATTAGCTATAACCTAAACCTATATAACCTATAGGTACCTATATTAGCTCTGACCTAAACCTATATAACCTATGGGTACCTATGGGTAACTTCTAACATTCTGGGTAGTACCCGTTACTACCCAACCCATACCGCGGGTACCCATGGGACCCACGGGCTGGGTAATTTGCATCTCTAGAGATGCCCAGTCTTTACGCACGTGATCTGGGAGGGCCTGGTGGTTATACCGGCGACGACGGGGCCTTCCGCCGAGCTAACTGCTCCTCAAGGACGTACCTCTTACCATCTACGACGATAGGGGGTAGGTCGTCGATCGTGGCATTCAGAGGGATACTAACAGTAAGGGCTGTCGTGATCTGCGTAGAGATCCGCAGGCGCGGGGTGCCTAAAACCGCATACGCGTTAGCAGTGGAGGAGGAGGCAACAGCAGTAGTAGATATCGTGAAGTTCAGTAAGGTAACAGGGGTGAATAAAGAGTGTAATATATAATAATAAAAACCTTTTATAACTAACGTCCGGTCGCAGTATTAAATACACTATTTGAATTACTATAATCGCGTCTACTTATTATCAACTTTTCAAAAAGATCCGCCTCTATCTAGTATAATAAGGGTAGCCTGAATAACCTCAATAACATATATAATAATAGCGAGGTTAGCAATAGTAGCATGTTTTAGTAGCTAGGCGTGCCCAAATAAATGGGTCGGGGGCTGATCTATAGCCTCCTATTAGCTAGATCTATATATATATAAGACACCAAGGCATTCAACAAGTCTATGGGCTGCCGACTTACTCAATTGGGAAGTAGTAATAGCTTCCCTTTGCTTGGTTGACTCATATTACTTGCTGAATGCTCTGCACTTGCGGGGGCGCTGCCAGGGGCGGACGGAGCCGACACCGTACTCGACGTTCTCAAACCAGGCGATAAGGTCGTGACAGTTCTCCATCAAACACATATCGGCGGACCAGTCACTGCCGAGACACCCAGATGCGGACTTGGTGGCGGAGTTGACGGCACCTTGCGTACAGTGGGAGCCTTCAATGAACAAGGAATTGTGCCCATGCCCAAGGGACTGAGTTTCATTGAAGCTGTCTTCTTGACCTGCGCCGGTGTGACGGCTTGGAACGCGCTCTTTGGTCTCCCCAGCAAGAAACTCTCACTAGGCCAGTAGGTTTTCACTCAGGGCACGGGGGGGATGTTAGCATCTTTGCCATTCAATACGCGAAGACAGTTGGGGCGAGAGTCATAGCAACCACCAGCTCTGATGAGAAAGCCCAGTTGCTGAAGAAACTTGGTGCCGATCACATCATCAACTACCGCATAACCGAGGGCCGGGGGTCTGACACTCGCTACGCTTTGCTTCAACGTGCTGGATGTAGCCACCTTAAATACCAATCTAAATTTAAGGTGGCTACATCCAGCACGTTGAAGCAAAGCGCAGCGAGCGCCAGACTCGACGGAACCATCAGCACGACGGCTTCGCTGGCGGTAACGGCCGAGGTTCCGACGTTGCTGGACACTTGGCTCAACCTCTACACTTCTCGGAGCGTTTGGGTAGGTATTCGGCTACAAATGGAAGTAATGTGCGAGGTTATCGGATTTGACCTGGAAAATGGAGTCTGGTCAGCACCGGGGGAAGGTCGGAACCAAAATTGATTTAGGCAACACTCTCGCAATGTTCGGAAAATCTAGATGATTAACTACTTCACAAATACTTATCCTTGCATTTGTTCCGTCAAAATACACGCAAAGGAATTCCTGGTTGCCCGGCAGATGTAAGTTCTTGATTTGGAGATGGCAAATGTACTGGCAGGATCCCAGTGAATTGCTAGATACAAAGTCGGTCGGCGCCATGAACAAACGTATGAAGTCGCTCCTGACTAAACTCCAGCAAAACGCTCAACAGGGGCGTCCCTTCTGTGCCCCGAGCTCCTGTATAAGGTTGTCCGCAGGTACCAAAGTTTAATAAATGGGAGCCCTCATGGCTTAAGAGCTTATATTATGCTCATCGTTTTCAATAAAAGTAGAGTTTATGCGGGCCCGGAGCAGTCTCTCGGACCTCAACCAAGCTGTCACGCGTTTCCGCCAGTATGCACATCAATCTGAAGCGCGTCTGCTTCAGCTATGGAGGAATCCTCTTAACTGCCGAAGGTTTGTGTCATTAAAATCAACGCGCCATTGAAGCATGGCTAAATCCTGCCTTGTTCCACCTGGCGATGGTCGCCGCGATCATGAGAAAATGCATTGTCGTGACGTGTCATCTTTCCGCTTGTTTGTCGGGTCGCCTGGTCTCGTCATTCTTTGGATAGAGCCGATGGAGGTGCACGAGGTAGGCAGGATGAGCCGGTCATCGCCTTTTCCAGCCAAACGAAAAAAAAATCGAGTAGAGTTTCATAAAGCTGAAACTGACTGAGATGGTGGATGTGTCCAGCCTGAAGTCAATTGCGGGTTCGACCAATCATCGTGGAGAGACTTCGACCGTTAGACATCCCCATGTCTCTTCAGCGCCATGTGTTTTGAAACTCTGAAAGTTCGGCCTACAAGAAGTTTAGACGACCGACCAGATTATCTCATCACAGTACAAGCAAGTCAGTGCGACCTTTCGAAGCGACTGAGAGGCCGGGTTTTTTTTTTTCCCGTCGAAAACCGACCTCAGAGACTTGAATTCGGTACGGCGGCTTGAAGCGAGTGTACATTTGTGGAAAGGGGGGGGAAACCCTAATCTGGGCCGTTGGACTTAGATGCTCCTTGACTCAATAGATTAATTAGTCGGTGGAGACCTGGCAAGATAAAGGGGCCAGAGCAGATAATTCATCCGCAAATCAAGTCCGGAATTACTCTCTTTTGCTTGACATGAAACGCTCTCATTTGAAGGATTCAGGCCCGCAACCCCACAAAAGCCTTCTCTTCCAGTGTGAGCGCCGAGGGGAATACAATATACCCCCTGAAAGTTTGTTAGCGTGTGACTTTGCTGTTACTAGCGTTCAAGGGTTAGCTAGGGTAAATACTAACAATTTCTGATTACGATAGCTCAATCGGGCAATCTTGGGGTAGTGGGGTTGTCCAACTGTTACAAACATTCAGGGTCTCTATTGTAATGTCAACTCACTACTACGCAGTACGCGGCGAGCGCACTAACCGAACTCTCATAGATCGAGTCGAGGGGTCCGGCCAACATGATGCCTTTGATCGACTGCGTATGGCCGCGGATAGGCTATGCCCGTCATTCCCGTGTTTACCCGTTCGGACGGAGGGGGCTCTGCAAAGATCCTCCAATCATCCGGGCCCAGACTCTTTCTTTGTAACGCTGTCGCATATTAGATCTGAAATATATATATAAAAACATTTTCCTTGGCACCTGCTTGGCGATTGTTTTACAGCCAGTCTCAACGCCGTTCGCTACTCCAATCGCCTCCCAGTATAAACGTGTTTTTCCCCACGCCAAGATGGCCAAGTTTTTCGCCCTTGCTGCGGCTCTTCTGATGCCCGCCGTTATGGTAGCGGCGTCTCCCGACTCCCACGGCTCCCACCACAACTCCCACCACGACTCCCACCACGACTCCCACCACGACTCCCACCACGACTCCCACCACGACTCCCACGATGACTACCACGACTCCCCCCACGCCTCCCCCACCTCCCACGGCTCCCATGGCTCCCACGCCTCCCCCACCTCCCACGGCTCCCATGGCTCCCACGCCTCCCCCACCTCCCATGGCTCCCACGGCTCCCACGCCTCCCCCACCCAGGGCTCCCACGGCTCCCAAGCCTCCAACGCCGTGAGTAGCGCGCCTCCGCCCCCCCGTTGTTTCGTCCGATGGACCTGCCCCAATTCACAGCATGAGAACTAACACCATCTCGGCCGCCCCCCACAGCCCGGCACTGGGTGCACCGTTACCAAGTTTGAAGACATCGACGCGGCGGTCTCGTCATGCAGCGAAATCACGCTTTCCAACATCGCTGTGCCGGTGGGCAAGCCCATCGACCTCCAGAATCTCAAGAATGGTGCCCAGGTCACCTTCGACGGCAGGACCACCTTCGAGGCAACCTCCGACAGCGATTTCAACCCCATCATCATCTCCGGAACTGGCATCACAATCACCGGCTCTCCGGGGCACGTCATCGATGGCAACGGCCACGCCTACTGGGACGGCCTGGGTTCCAACGGCGGCGCCAAGAAGCCCGACCACTTCATCGTCGTCCAGAAGACCACCAACGCCAAGATCTCCAACCTCAACATCATGAACTGGCCCGTCCACTGCTTCTCCTTGACCGGCAACACGCATCTCACCGTCACCGGCCTGAACCTCGACAACTCCGCCGGCGACGTGTCCAACTCCAAGAGCGGCTCCAGAGCCGCCGCCCACAACAGCGACGGCTTCGACATCTCGGCCAGCGAATACGTCACCCTCGACAACATAAGGGTCCACAACCAGGACGACTGCGCCGCCGTCACCAGCGGATCCCACATCACCGTGAACAGAATGGACTGCTTCAACGGCCACGGCATCAGCATCGGCTCCATCGGCGGCAAGAGCGACAACACGGTCGACAACGTCGTCTTCTCCAACTCCAGAGTCACCAAGAGCTCCAACGGCTGCCGCATCAAGACCAACTCCGGCACCACCGGCTCCGTAACCAACATCACCTTCGAGAACATCATGCTCAGCGACATCGACACCTACGGTATCGACGTGCAGCAGGACTACCTCAACGGAGGCCCGACCGGCCGCCCCACCAACGGTGTCAAGATTGCGGGCGTCCACTTCATCAACGTCCAGGGCACCGTCACCGGTAGCGCTGCTTACAACTACTACATTCTCTGCGGTGACGGTAGCTGCTCTGACATCACCTTTCAAAACACCAAGATCACCGGAGGTGGCAAGGGTAGCAGCTGCAACTTCCCCCCCGGCGGATGCCCTGCCTAGACGTCATTACAACTGTTATTTTTCTCCACGTAAATATCATGAAGTGTATACTTATATGACGATGGATGTCTAGGCCCTATGTACAGGAGGGGTTGGAATCCGTATATAGGACAGCTAATGCAAAGTATATATTATCTTCTTCCGTCACTTTCGCCTCGTGGGATTTTGCACTCATGTTTCCAGTTCCGTAGCATCTCATAGAGCCTTCTGAATGTCTACTCTGCAAGACTACCTGCGTCTGGGAGATGCTTGTAGGCTCGGCAAACTAACTTCAGCTGCACGCCTCGATCATGATAGGAACTCGTCAATGTCGGTAGTTCGTATCTCCAAAACTAGTTGAGTCGGCACTTGCGTGCTTACACATGATGATGCGTCGAATACGGGTTCGGCATGATGAGTTGCGATCAAACCCGCCTATTCTGCCGATTCGCTGCCGGGTGACCGACTCTCACCAAGAACACAGCCGAGACCAACTCAGGTCTCCCCCGTCATGAGAATATCATCGACAGCACTATTATGCAAGGCGAGATGAATGCTCGCTGACAGCCCCTGTAGAATGTACATCTCGTTCTGTCAAGCTGGAACAATGAAAGCTTAGCTTCGATTTGCGGCAAACGAGACACGCCCAGAAGGCACAAGGCTTCATTGACTCGGTTGGAGTGCTAGCCTGGGCCAGATGTTTCCACAATTTGAATGAGACATGCACAACTAGGTATGCTCTCAATTCATCCCCTCTTCTAGAGCCACTTCTGTTTTCTTCCAAGGTCTCTCCCACGATAACACTTCCATTGTCTTCCGCAACTGATCCTCCCCCCACCATTCCGCCTTCCGTCTTCTTAGTCACGCCAGGTTCAGTCTCCTTACTGCATTCATCCTCACAGCGGATGCCCCAATGCAATTTTCGCAACATGTCCTCCTTCCCCGTGAACAATCATGATTTCTCAATCGTAATCAGGTTCGCGAGAACAGTCGACCCTGTGTACGCACCTATCCGCCAAAAGGACCATTTGTTTACCCCTTGCTTCGGATGTTCCTGTCATGCAGGACTCGAGCGGCGAAAATGATGGCGCCTCCTCCCATGAGACAACATCCCTAGAATCATGTCGTCAGTGTGCCCGTCGAACATGATGTGTCTGTAGCACTTGGACTTACAGCAAAGATAATCAGCGGGAAGGAACCCTCTCTAGTTTCGCTCTTGATCAGAGCTCCGGCAATCGGCGTACCGGTCAATATGGCTGCGGCTGTGACGGTTCCGAAAGCCCCGAGTCTGGCGCCCAGCTTCTCGGTAGGTATGGTCTGACCGGTCGCGGCTGGCATGACGGAGATGAATACACCGGAGGCGAAGCCGTACAAGCACGCAAACCCGGCGAGGACACCGGGGCTTGATGCAGGGAGCCACATAGCCATGCAGAGAAGACCGCAGAGAAGTACCATGGGGTAGAGGAAATTGAGTCTTCCCAGTCTGTCGGCCGCGTGGCCGCCACTGGAGAGCGAGTCAGCTTCCTCATTCCGGTAAAGCAACGCCACAGGGGTTTGTGGAAGTACTTACATTATGCGACCAAACAGACTAGATGCGTTGATAAGTGGAAGCAGGTATGCCTGCATCTTGGACTCTGGATCCATAGCGGCGAAGTAGGGCTCTGGGAACCATCAGATACATGCCATTTCTGGACAATGAAAGTTCATGGAGCTTACCTATGTAGTAGAAGGGAACGTAAACGCCGAAATTCGCAATGACTGCCCCTGCTGACAGGCAAGAGTACCGGACATCCAGGAAGCCTCTGTAGTCAAACGGCTCTCCGAGATACTTCAACTTCCTTCGAGGGTGCCTAGAACAGGTAACAGTCATTGCAGTGGCATAGCACACCAGCAAGATCAAGGCTCCAACGCGCATGGCCCATGGGAACCCTATGGCGGTGATGAGCTTGGAGAACATAATTGGGAGACGTCCTCCCCAAAGACTGCTACCGGAAGCAACGATGCCCATGACCAGAGCACGCCGTCGATGGAAATACTGGCCGGTCACGGTAAGGGCCGGCTGCGGCATCGTGGTCAGGATATGGTCGTTTAAAAAAGTGAGTGTGGGTGAGCCAAGCGAGGCAGCCTACCTGTGCCCCGAAAGCCACGGTGAGACCGAAGAGAAGGGACTGAGCCATGAATTGCTGCCAGATTTGGTTCGGCTGTGCGAAGGACGTCGCCAACATCGAGCCGCAGAGCCGCCGACGGCTTCGAACAGGTAGAGCAACGTGGGGGAGGAAGGTGTTAGTACCCGCAATCCGTATGACGCGTCTTCGTCCCGAGTACACTTACCTTCGGGCCATACAGATCATACAGCGCGCCAGCGATTGAACCTGAGAGGAATAGCAGCGTGATTTGAAGCGTCCCGATGACGGAGATGTTCGAGGGCGAGTAGTTGGTAAGGTACTCATGCTGATAGAACGTCTGGAAGAAACCAAAGGTATTCACGACGCCAAAAGATGCGAAGTAGACCAGGAAAGAGCCCAGGACGGAAAGCCAGGCCTTCTCCCCACCCTCGGGATAGCGCTCGTCGTTGGTGCTGAGAGAAACTTCATCTTGGGTCGCAGAGCCCCTTTCGAGCGCGGAAGCGGGGACCGCGCATGGCTGTTTCTCGAGCCGAGATTCAACTGATAGAGTGTTATCCGCCATAGTTCACGACGTGAACTGGCCTGTCAATGAAACGGTCTGTGAAGCAAGTGTACTTACAGCGAAATTACGCGAGGCACCGTGGCGCGAACGGTGACGGGAGTGGGTCGGCAAGGAATCGAGTCGACGAAGTGATGTTGGAGGGGCGTGGGAAAGTAGCAGGCGGGGGACAAGCCGATTAAATACACGATGGTCTGAATCGCTCAATAATTTGTATGGTTCATCCCTTATCTGCGACTCCTGCAGGAATGCCTACCAATTGCCGTTAACGCCGCCCACACCTGCGAAATCCTAACACGAGAATTGGTCTGATACCAACCGCCGACGGGCAATTGGCTTGTACGTAGTTGCGATCATCAGGACAAATTGGAGCGTGGTGCACAAGATTTCGCGCTTCGATACAGTCGGTTGTTGGTAGAACGGGCTGTCAACATCAGCCTCTGGGATCAACTCGTCGAGGCACTGTCTTTGGCAAGGACGGGCTTTTTGCCAGCGAGGACTCTAGCCGCCGAATCTTCACGTCGACTCGAGTGATCTCCGGAATCATTGATGCTGTGTTATGCTGCTAATGCTCAGTCCCCGATTAGCCCCTTGGTGGGGGGGGTCGGGGTGCTAACTGACCTCCCTAGACATCTTTGCCTTGAGTTGCGACGTGAGGTCAAGGCAGTTACACAACGTCCCAGTGCCATGCGGCCTAATCCAAAACCAATCATCCTCGGCTTTAATCTGTGAAGCAAGATGACATTTGAGTGTCAGTTGTGAACCAAGTTGTCCCCGTCTAATTCTCCTCTCCGTCCTTGTCCTCGTGCAGTCTCTTAGCCACCGCTACTAGAATAGTTTCGACATGAACGAATCGACGGCTTGACGATCCTGGCGAGCAACCAAAAGTTTGCCTATCGTGTTATCTTTGTTAGTCTTGCAAGATGTTGACCATCCTGGAAGGAAGAAAACAGCTATAATATCTCAGACAATCATCCGGATCAATATGGGTGCCTTTCAAGATGACACGCTGAATGGCCGTCCCGTTCCTGATCGAACACGCATGAAACGGGGCGTCTTCCACAGACATCTATTGAAGACGGCCGATTGTTTAAAAAGCCTCCTGAAGAGCGAGCCAGAAGTTGCTTAGATATGGATCATCAGGTTGAGGTAGAATGATGTCGAAACGCTTGAAAAGATTAACTGATTGCTGTGAACTTGGGAAAGACGTTGACATACTTTGCCATGAGGGCTTATGGAGTCACCCAAGTGAAAAGTGACAGCTACGAGTCGAATGGATTCCGATGATGTAGCCGGACAGTCGACATCATCTAAGTCAGCCGATGTTTCAAGTCGAAAGATGACTGTTGCTGAGCTCGACTTTACAGAAAACATCCACTTGTGTTTCTTGTAGTGGCATCGTCAGTAGTTGCAAGATTATATGGTCCTCTGAAGCATGGTCCGCAGTCAGAGGCTTGACGAACGCTACCAGTCGTCGATCAATAGAACCCTGAGGTTTCCGAAAGAAGAAGGTAGGACTCGGAGCCTGTTACCAGAGGTAGCTTAAAGTAAACATTCACCAGACCCGTGTCGATATCATCAACTTGAGAATGGACATTGTAAATGCAAGGTCCCATCTTGAGAGCAATTCAAGATCATCAACGTCAAGGCGTCTTGTCTCGCAAGGGTCAGACAGAAACCAGAAAGTCTGCGGCAAGCAGGCCAAGCAAGGTCTATCTATGTCCTCATTGTTCGTCCCAGTTGAACGAAGGGCAAAAAAACAAAAGAAATTGAAAGGGACGAGACTCGAACTCGCGCGGGTTGCCCCACCAGGAAACAGATGTTAAGCTGACCTTAACCTGGCGCCATAACCAACTCGGCCACCCTTCCGTATGTGTTCGACGGAAGCCGTGAAACCTCCTCGGACCAACTTGGTGTGAGTGATTTGGACCAAAAAGATGATTATATCGCGGGGAGCTGGAAGGTCGTGTGTGGCGAGATTAGGGCTGTGGAGCGCGCCATGAACTCGGCGGGCCCGTGTGCTCCGGTAAAGATGACCTGGGCTTCGTCCACCGCGATCGACATCTGCACAGGCCTGGGCTGGGACAGAAATCTGAGGATAGAACTCTTGATCGGCTGCAACACGAGGCTCGAATACGGGTACCACACAGCCTGATGTGGGTGGAAGCTGAAGCCTTGACCAAAGCCGGTATTTACTATGTAAACGCAGCACGCATGCCTTGGTTGTGTAATTAGTGCCTCGATAAGTGCATATCGCTATTGCGAGTGAGTGAGACCCTCCTGTGGTGTCCCGAGTCCTTCGATCACGTTCTCGAATCCAACCATGTTGACTTCCAAAGCTTCGACGAAACATTGGTAGTTCGCGTGGCTGAATACAGGCCTCTGAGAAAACATAAAGAGGCGCCTCCATCCAAAGATCGCCAGCCCACCCAAAAAAAAAAAAAAAAAAAAAAAAAAAAAAAGCGCCATCTCAGCTAACGTGCAAAAAGCTAGCATGCGATGACGTCCCATAACGTTCTTTGACAAAAACGTTGAAACGTCCGCGGCTAAGACAATCAACAACAATTTCATCCGCGCGCCCAACCCTTAAGACTAAGCCTGAACCGACCAGCGCGTTGTGGCCACGGCATGGGAATCCGGGACGGGACTGGTAGTAGACCGCACAACGGGCACCGGCCTGGCATGAACTCAATGCATCGTCATCGCCAAATTCGGAAAATCACCACTCACTCATGGCGGGGAATGCATGCCACGCACGGCGTGGCACGTCGAAGTTCTGTACATAAAAACACAAAAACAGCGCGATGGGGGAAACCGTGAACCAGTCGATGGATCCTCCGATGGACGGCCCCCCCCCAAAAAAAGGAAGTAATTAAGATTAAATATTGGAAACCCCAAAAAGAAGAAATACCACCAAAATGGTCTTCCACAGGGAAAGAAAGCCAGCACTGCCTCGCTGCCATTCCCGAATTTCTCAAGCGAGACAAAAAGCCAAGTATCTTGATTTCCTGTCATGGTTCGTCCAATGTCGATAAACGCAACCACGGAAGGCCAATCAATGAATGCATCAAGGGCCTACCATACCTAACCGAGCTGCACTCGCGTTCTCCACTTTTCCTTCTCGCCGCTCTAGAACGAGGTCCAAGCCAGGTTTTTGTGAACGCGGCAAGGTAAACAGTAAACACACTAAACAGCATATTCAAGGGCGCCATCTCGTCGCGGTTTTCTTTTTTCCTGCTGTCCGAATCCCCCTTCATCACTTGGCAATGACAATGACCACGTCGTTGCCAGTCATCCATAATCTTCACAGACAAAAGCAGGCCAGCACCTATGAACGATTTAGAGCTCGTTGTGATGATTATCGAGGCGCACGCCCACCCTGGCCAAACACCATCGAAAATCCCTCGCGATTGAAGACGGGCCGGTCTATAATTAGCTCATCCTCCTGGGGGGTAGCCTGCGCCCAGTTTTTTGGTGCTGGACGAACGAGGGTTGTCCCCTTGGCAGGTGGCAACAGGCCCTGAACCACCAATACGAAGAAACAGGCGCCCAGTGGTCCAGAACTTGGAGGCTGAGTCTGACTTTCCTAGCACCGGTTCTCTCAAGTGGGGCGGGGTGATCAGCGCACCTCATCTCCGACTCTGGGGGAAAATGGCCTGCTGGGGCCCAATTGGAATGCGGATCGGGCTCACGGAGTCAGGAGCTGGGAAAACCGGGAACTTGTGTGTTTCGAGACGTGACACGAGCCGTCGGTGAGACATTGTCATATTGACAGCGAGTCCTCGAGGACAACAGCTTACATCACAATCATTGGTTTGGAGGCACGCTTGTGTGAACTTAGGTTTTGTTTGGTATGGATTAATCACATTTCCTTCAGTCTATCCGTAGTCTATCCACGATTATGGTACCAGAAACACATGTCCAGTGAGAATCAAATACACGCTGCCCATGTCTTAAACTTTTACTTGCATTGCGACTCCCTTAGTAGAGGAGGGCAAGAGCACCGGCCACGACGGCCAGGGCTCCCGTGGAGAAGATCTGGACAGCAGTAGCGCCGGAGGCGACGCTGGAAGGAGAGCTGCCGTTGGCACCGGTGGAAGATTTAGAGCCGGAGCCGGAAGTTCCAGTGGGAGCGGAGGTGGAGACGGTGGCGTTACCACCGGAACCAGAGCCGGAACCAGAGCCGGAGCCAGAGCCAGAGCCAGAAGTGCCGTTGCCGGGCTTGCCGGGCTTAAGGGTAGCGGTGGAGGAGGCGGAGGCAGAGGCGGTGCCAGTGGGGGTGTCGAAGGTGGTAGGGCAGGTGAGGTTGAACAGAGGGGTGGTCGACAAGTCCTTGGTGATGCCGAACTTCATCGAGTTGTCGGGGTTGGAGTCGCGGAGGGTGTACCAGAAAGTAGGGGTCTTGCCGAAGAGCTGACGGCAACCAACGTCCCGCCAGTACTTCTGGGCGTTCTGGACGCTGGGAACGGCCTGGTCCCAGGTCTCACCGGTAACGGGCCATCCGGTCTCGGTGACCCAGACGGGCTTGCCGCCAGCGGTCTCGATGGTGGCCTTGTAGGCCTTTTCGAAGAGCTGGCCCGCGTTCTTGATGTCGTTGCCCTTGCCGTTCTCGTAGTAGGGGTACTCGTCAACACCGACCCAGTCAATGGCGTCGAGGACGGGCTTGTTGGTGGAGTTTCCCCAGACGTCCCAGGTGTCGACGTGGCCGATGGAGACACTGGACAAAGGGGTGTCCTTGAAGGCCTTCTTGAAGTCGTCGATGAAGCCGACGATGACCTTGGGGTCGGCACCGACGCCGGACTTGTTCTTGACGCCGGTGACCGAGTTGCGGTACAGGTCCTCGGAGCCGATGGAGGCGCCGATGATGAGGTCGGTCAGCTTGGTGCCGTACTTCTCGACGGCCTTCTTGAGAGCGCTGATCTCCTTGTCGATGTTGTCGGTTCCCGAGGCCCAGACACCGAGGAGGATCTTGGTCTTGGTCTCGATGGCGGCCTCGAAAGCCTCGATGGGGTCGTCGGTGGAGTAGGCCTGGATGTTGGTGTAGAGGCGGACGGCGTTGAAGTCGCCAGGAGCGCCGACGAGGCCTTGGGCGGTCTTGAACTCCTGCTCGAAGTCGGCCTTGAACTTGGCGGAACGGTCAGCCTTGGTGGCACCCGAGTTGAAGCCAAGGTAGTTCTCGGCGGCGGCGGTGGCCGCGAGGGCGCTGATGGCGGCAACGGAGAAAGAGGCCTTCATTTTGAGTGATTGTAGATTTGATGTGTTTCTGGAAAGAAAGATTTCGCTCGTGGTGTCGGTCGCGCAAATCGTAAGACGGACAGTAGCAGACTCGGCGGGTGGTGTATTAAAAGTCCTGTGAGTGGTCGTAGACTGATTGGTAGTGACTGATTAAAAAAGAGTGTGGTTTAGTTGGTTTTGTTTTGTGTCGGACCAAAAAGAATGACTGGCAAAGAGAAGGAGTGCCAAAGGTCGACGACGTGGGACAAGGACTGATATTAAACACACGAAGAAATTCGGGAGTCCGAGTTGGAAGAGTGGATTGTGAGAGTAGAAGGGAAGGGGAAGGGAAAGGGGAAAACAATGACGGTCGTATTGGCACGGCGCGAAATTAAGGAGGTCCCCGTTCAGGGGGTCGTGCGGGGTCACGTGAAATTGACAGGGGGGATTGCGAGCCTTGAAGAGGACGGGACGCTCCCAAGTTTGTTTTCCGGGGCTGAACGAGGGCTGAATTGGGCCTCCACTGCTGACTTGCCGGGAGCGCGCTGGAGTCATTCCACTTGTGCTGGAATTCCGAATAACGACCAAGGCGGAGAATATTGCCTCCATTGGCATCCACTGGCAACTTTGGCTGGGCCGCTGACGCAGGGGAACGGACGCTCGCGACTCGCTTTAATCAGCGTCGTACATATGTCATCCCATCTTCTTTGACGTTCTTCCTACGTCGACTCACGGCACTTGTTGGCCTGTGCCAGATGTTGCTGGGTTATTTTCCCTCAGCTGCAAGCTCAAACTCATCCAATCTTCCTTCAGTTCGTAAGATGCCACAGACCGCGACCAAAGTCTCGAGTCCTCGGACGGGAGGGGCGGAAGAGGCGCTGGGCTAATTCGCGGCAGCATTCCAGCCAGACCTGCAACGACCTTACCTCTCGCCGGTGATTCTAACACTTGTTAAAACGTTCGCGACTCCTATATTCAAATCAACTAGCTCTGTTCCAGCTCGGTGTCCAAAGTCGCGATCCTATTCATGTCTCGAGTCGTGGCTGCGTTGTTCTCTCTCGGCGTCTGCGGGTGAATATGCGATACTTGCATATGCATCTTCCAGAATTGCCCGATCGGGTGGATCACCTCCCTTTATGTGCATATAGCTATTGTGGGCACCTCCCGCAGGTCTCCAAGCCATGACTATGGTGCTCGAGACAGGGCAGAGTGGCTGAGCTATTGGCGCAGCCTCGTCAAAGGTGTAGTGACACTGTGACAGGCTTCAGGTCTCCCACCGGCCGACATTCAGCGGCTTTCGCTTCCTCGGGCGCGGCCGGATGCCCCGCTCTGCCGTCCCCGGAGCCGTCCGTCTGGTCCGTGGCCGCGGACAACAGCGCCGAGGAGCAGAATTGCCAGCGGATCAATAAATCAAGACCCACGTCCCCTTGTAAGCGCTGTTCCAAAAATCCCACATGACAGCGTTCTCAAGCCTCTCGCGTCATTGGCACCTCCAAATAACACCCCAAAGCTGTGTGTACTGCGTCCAATTTCCCTTGTGAGTTGCCCTAAGCTTAATTCATGAGGTTCATGTTGAAATGGGTGAGTGGTTGGTGCTAACCACAGTTTGTTTGCGCGTAATCATATACAACTGACGTTCCATCCTCAAGTTTCCTTCAGTTTCCGTGATACTACTTCAACTTGATCTCTCTATGTATCGTTTTCTCCCAAATACTCATATCCCGGAACTCCGCCAGCCCAACACGTCGATAAAACCCTCGTCCAGCATCAATGACCATGAGACCCACACCAAACTCGACTCTTCCCCTTTTGCTTACCCCTAGAAGTAGATACTCTGCGTTCTTCTCCATCATCTCAATCCTCGGATCCTTCAGATCAGGATACTCGATAATGTCCTCACCTAGACCACTGAAAGATTCCAACACGTCATTTTCTTCAAGATCATCACCCTGACAGATATCCTCGTCCCCCAAAATCCTACAACGTAGAACAACATGCCTCGGGGACCTCATGCCGACCAAATCCCATCCCTTGACCTCCGCGTCGTCCCTCGTGAAAGGCTCCGTGTACATCACCATCCGCTCCAACGACGCCCATGACCAACTAGGCGCCAGACCCGATCTCCTCTTCTCCTTCTCCTGCTCGTCGTTGCCCTTTGGCTTGTACCACCCCAGAAGCTCCACAAACCATCTCTCCCACAACCCGTAGTAGTTCCGATCCTGCCACAGCAATTCCAACTCCCTCGTGATCCCCTTGAGAGCGTTCATCCGGTCCTCCGACTTGGTCAGCCATCGAAGCGTGTACTGCTCCACCACGGTCTTCCACAGGTACTTCTTCTCGGCCTCGTCATTGCCAAACACCCCCGCGCTGTCTTCGCCGAAGCCCGTCCAGGGCAGGCTCTCCAGCGGCTGCAGGTAATCCAGCGAGGCTTGCGTGCCGCCCGTGACACTCTGCAGGTCGTCCTCTTTGCACTGCCACAGCAGTTCGTACTCGGAGAAGATGAGGAGCCTCGAGGAAAGGAGGAACTCCTGCAGAACCCAGCCGCGGTCGTCCAGCGTGTGTCTCGGGACATGCGCGCCGGATCTGAGGTAGACCGTTCCCATCATCCCGGGGGAAGTCGGCACGACGACCTTGTCGTCGGGGAGATACGCGCCCTCCGCGTCCAGGAACCCGTCCGACGCGCTGGCGGCCGTCCCCGCCGCGATCGTCACGGCGGCGTTCTTGTAAATCGTAGCCATCCTCCCGATCTCCCTGCCCTGGTCCACGCTGCAGTCTTGGATGATGCACAGCGCGTCGACCCAGAGGTACCTGAACCCCAGCATCCTGGCGACCGTGACGCCGTCGCGCACCGACCTCTGCAGCTGCGTCGCCCTGATGCCCTTGTCGCCCGACATGTCCGACAGCGTGGCGCGACGGAGGAGGCATGGGCGGTTCTCGGGCGTGTTTTTGCCCCAGCAGTAGCTCAGGGCGAGGTACTCGCCGCGTTTCTCCGTGTCGTTCACGAACAGCTTGAGCGAGGGTTCCCCGACGGTCCCGACATCAAGGACGCGAGAGGGGAGCACCGTGTCGCGGGCATACTGGCAGGCGAAATGGGAGGCTTTGCACGTCCTGTAACGGTCGCGGGCCGCCTTGAGGACACTTTCATTCTTGACGTCTCTTTTGAGGGGCCGACGTCTCACTAGCCGGGATACGGGGTCATCTGGGTTGCTGGAAATCAGTATGATGGACCACGTGGCTTCGTTTTTGGGGGCCTTCAGACCTTTCTTGGCGTATGGATAAATACTAACGATTGGTTTTTCGGATACAGTATAGCTATCCAGGACATCAATGAAGTTCGGTGGAGGAGCGCCGTCTGGTTTCGATGAAGAAGACCGATTCCGGAAGATGAGAGGGGTATCGCCGCACCACATCTCACCCTGGCCGCACTCATCGTGGTTCCTTTGGATTGTGGTTATTATGAAGAAGCACAAGGGACAATCTCTGTTGACAGAAGTGAGGCACTCGAAGTACGTGGAGTGTCGGAACCCTGAAGGGCCGTTGAGCGCCTTCAAACCATCCACCGAGAACATCGCAATGCAGCGCGCACACCCCGTACCAGCATCAACATCATCGCCCCTAAATCTTTTTGGCGTACAAATGTCCTCGCGCTCGCGTTCCGCTGCTGGAGAACGGCGGCGGCGGACCGGTCTACGAGGAAGCAAAACATGATCCGACATCTTGGCGCGAACACGAGCGGGAACACAAATCGACGAAGCTGACCTGCACCCATCGGAAGTCGGTACCTGGTGTGGGCTGGGGATAGCTCTCGCTTCGAAGTCGTCGGATAGAGCTCTCGGGGATGCCTTCGAGTCTGCCCTACCTTTTTACGCGACATCCACCCAATGTACTTAAGCAGATATGGGCGGCTGAGTGTGCCTGCAGGAAGGCAACCAGACTAGCATGCAGGCAAGCAAGCAGGCAACCACTGCCTGATATGGAGATTGGCCTGCGCCGAATCGCATCGTATTCGTATGTTTTGGCCCTCGCCTTCACCTTTTATTGGCTTGATGTGTAGTAAGACTTCTCAAAGTGGCTTGAGCGTAGCCCTGGTCATCGGAGAGTGAGAGAAGAGAATAACTCAATTGCATTGGGTATTATCAAGCGTCAGGCCCAGGATCATCTCACCGACGCGTCTCAAATAATCAAAAATGAAAACGCGCAACATCGCACAGGGTCCAGTCCTCCTCCTCAAACGTCATACGAGTGTGGCATGGCCCTTGAGTAATTAAAACCCAGCTTTTCCGGAAACGGCCTCCCATTCCCAAGCGCGCCTTGTCATAAAACCGTACCTAATCATGCGACTCGTCCATTTCGTCTCCGACTGCGTAGCCTTCGTCAAACCCAATAGCTGCTATAGTCTTCTTCACGTTCTGCTGGGAGCTCATTTCCTGGGATAGGATGTTAAACTAAAAGCTGACTTGGACGGACGGGTAATCTCGACTGACCACTTCAACCGTGTTCTTGACCACGTATCTGGTGACGAGCACCTCACGTTCCTGCCCGAGGCGTATAGCTCGAGCGATGGCCTGGTTTTCAACGCTGGGGTTCCACTGGAGTTCCACGATGAAGACGCGGTTCGCGCAGGTGAGATTCAGGCTGGGGAGTTTCTCGTTAGCAGGTTGTTGTCCAGAGAGAGCAAATCGTAAATTACCCAAAGGCACCAGTGCCTGTTGTCATGATAAGCACCCTCTTCTCATCGCTGCTCGCGAACTCGTCCAGCATGGCTTGTCTTCGAGTGAGGGAACAGTCGCCGTCGATTCGGAGATGCTGGATCCCGGCAGTGATCAAATACTTTTCCACCAGGCGGAGAGTTCTCGTCCAACACGAAAAGATGATACTGAATCGTCGTCAATGTTGGTCCAAACAGATGGATCTACACACAACTCACCTCTTCGTCTCTCCAAGGTTCTCCCTGACATCCTCAATGAGTCGCTCCATCTTGGTAGACTTGCCCGTCGGGTTGAAGTAGTCCTCGTCATCGTCTTTCGAAGCCGACTGAACAGGCGCATAAGCCATTTCTACATCCTCAGAGCCGCCAGGTTCGTCGACTCGCACCACCGGCACACCCGACCCCGACGGCCTCTGTGCTCGCGCCAACTTCATCCAGTTGTCGCACACGGGACAATGCCGCCTATGCGAGCCCGTCGCAGCCGCGGACAAATCCGAGTCCTCGAGACACTCCGAGCAGAAGACGTGATTGCACTGCTCTTCGAAGTCGTTCCTCAGCCTGCTCGATCCCAAAATCGGCATGGGTTGATGGCATCCGTTGCAGGTGATTTCCGCATTCTGCCCCAGCGCGTTAACGACGGCTTCGCGCTCGTCGAGGCGATACGCGCGGCGGTGCCAGGAGAATTGCTTCTGGTAGGTGCCGTGGTTGCACAAGATCCGCATCTGCAGATTCGCCTGGAACAACCCGAATTTGGAGCTCTTCTCGACCTCGCCGACCTTTTGCTTGATAGTGCGCATGAGGATCTTCTTCGTCTTTTCGTACTGCTCACGCTCCTCGGGGCTGAATTCGAGTTCCCTGACCTCTTCCCTGAGTCCGGGCAGCTTCAGCACATCTTTTGTACGACGAAGACACAAGGACTCGAGGAGCATGATAAGGCGCTCCTTGACGATTTGCGGATCTTTTTCGTTCTGCTCAAAGGGCAATTCGATGTACCGGCGGAAGGCGGCCGGGTTGTCGAAAGGATGGGCGCGGATAAAGGCGAAGAGGGCGCCTATATCGGACAGCTTGTTCTGGATCGGCGTTCCTGTAAGGCACCAGCGGGAGTTGGCGGTTAGTTGGTGGCAGGCTTTGTAAAAGGTCGTGGCTGGGCGACGGATGATGTGTGCTTCGTCGAGGACCACTCTATACCAGCCAATCTTATGGAGGAGGGATGACTTCTTGTCAAACTCTGCTGCCAAGGTGTTGTAAGTCGTCACAACGATCTGTGAGTCCTTAATCTTGTCGATGTCTTTCTCCCGATTGGGCCCGTGGTATTTGATGCTAGTGAGATTGCCCTTGACGTGTCTGTCAGGCGTCAGACAAGCCGTGCATCATCAGTCACGATAACAAAACTTACTTATTGACCTCAGTCATCCAGTTATGGATCAACACTTGTGTGGTCAGCCTATACAGTGCTCACATGCGCCAATGGTTCGTACTTACAGGCAGAGGATACAACCACGAGGGTAGAGCCGGAGTAACTGAGATCTCTAGATACCTCGTTGTTATCGTTCTTCTGGATTGCCCATTCCAGGCCGCTGTCCAGAGTTTCGACGACCAGAGAGAGGATAGACAGCGATTTGCCCATGCCCATCTCATCTGCCAAGATACCACCTCCTTTTTCTTCCGGGGGGACCTTGTGCTTTACACGAGTAATCTTGTGACGAAACCTTTCTTTCGTCAGTGGCCAGATATATCGCATGGGAACAGCCACAACCTACCATTCCTGACCGTCTTCCTTTATCGGGTGCCAGAGTTTATATGCCTTATCAATCTCCCCGGACTCTCGCTGAAGCATGAAGGCCAGCGCCTCCATTTGATGACTGAGAAGCAAGTGAGCAGTCAGGTCTCCCTTCAACGCTCCGAAACACCAACTTACAAATGAAGTGGGCTCTTGAGGTTCTTCCCGCCCTCAACTTTATCGAGGTGCCGGGTCTTCTTCAAGGAATCGTAAACTTCCAACATCATCCTCCGCAAATTCTCCTCCCGCGGTTGTCTCTTAGCCGGGCCTCCGGTGTTGGCCTCCCTCACGGCCTCTATCGTCAAATCATCGAAGCCATCGAGTTCTAAGACGTGGGGGTTCACGTGCTCGTAATCCTTACGGGGGTGCGTCGGCCTCTGCAGCCACAGCTTCCCTTCTGACAACCTGTCACCGACGATCTGCGCATCGCTGCGTGGGCCGTACACGTTGATGTCGACCTTGACCATGGCCTCGACGGGCTTCTTGGCACGTCCGATGGTCTCACACAAGGCAATGGTCGGGGCGACGGGTTCGAACTCGATGGAAGCCCGAGTCAGCAGCGGCGAGAGGGTCTTGCCCGGGCCGGAGCGTAGGTAGCCGAACTCGGTCTTGTCTCGAAAGGCGAGAAGGACGTGATCTTGCTGTTCGGAGAGAAGGAAGCGTTGATTTTGTGACTTTCCCTCCGTCATTGCTGCTTGGTGGGCTTCGCGAAGCTTGGTATCGATCACGCCCATGTCGCCGATCAGCTTGACGTCGACGTTGTAGAGCTATCCGTGTAAGTTTAATGTTTCACACACACTGGCAGTCCACAGAAAAGATAGATACATGGCCTGGAAACACAAAGAAATCAAAATAGCGTACCATGCCGTAGCACACCTTCTCAACATCGTCGTCTCCCGCTGATGAAGGTGAATCTGAGCCGGTCATGACAGAGCCTGGGCCAGCCGAAGGGGAATGCGTCGCGGGCAAAGAGTCTTGCGAAGAATCCATATCTTGGCCCCATCTCTCCAGGGCAAGGTCCAGGTCGAAGGATCCATCACCTGCGGCGTCCCCAAGATCCAGGTTGGCCATAGGATCAGTAGATTCACAGTTAGTGTTATCATAGTTGAACATCATACTACTGAAGACGTCGCCAAGGGATGAGTGGTCTTCGAGGATCGGGGTGTCCTGTGGATACTCGGGACTCTGGAAATAGGGCCGGCGAGGATGGTTCCCATCGGCGCTCTGGTACGAAGACCCCGAGATGGAGCCGTGAGGGGAGATGAAGGACGGGTCTGGGTATTGACTGTCGTCGTCCACATCGTTCAGGAGCCGTTTGAGAGACATGGTCGTCGTGGTCGTCGACGATGAAGTGGACGGGAATGCCTGTCCCGTACGCTGACCTCCGGGGTTGGGGTTGTTGATGAGAATACCCATGTTTTCTAAACTTCAAGAAGAGATCCTCTCGCAACCAGCGCCTGAGAGAACCGTGACCAACGAGTCAGCCAGGCTCGACGGGAGCAGAGGAGGCCGGGCGAACCATTTTTGAAGACATGATGGCCGGTGACGTGAGGCATGCGAAGGCGGCCGTTTTGCGATGCATTTTCGCTGGCGCTCAACGTTGGCGAGGCGCAGTCCGCGAACGAGATGTCGAAAGGCACAAGCTTGCTTAGCGCATCGTGCACGCCGAAGCGGGTTGCTGTGCTGTGCCATGGCTGTCTTCCCGCCCGAGTTCCAGTTCCATTCCCCGGGAACGTAATGCACCCAGGAAGAAGTCCCCAGTGGCCCCCAACCAAGGTGCACAGCGGGGCATTAGCAGCATCGGGGTTGTGCGAACCACGAACCAACGGTACCTTACCTTACGTATGGCGGTCCGCAGGGCTCCGTTCCTTGGGTTCCTTACAGCGGCCAGCACCGCAGTCGGACCGCAGTCAAGGAACCTGCCCTGTAGACCGTTGCTGGTAGGCTGGTAGGAGGGGGGAATTTCCACTTCCCAGCTGTGAATGTACGGAGCATCTGTGTGTTTTTGCACTGCCTCCGCAGCGGGACTGACGCCAACCCAACACCCCGGTCAACCTCGCAAGCAGTGCGGCAGCAGTGCACTGCTCACCGTCGGGGCCTCCTGGAGGCTCCGCCACAGAGCTTCGCTGTGCTGCAGTGTTCGTTCGGTGTCCTCCAACCAGGGGATTTCAAGAGCCTCATGACGAGGGAGTTCCCACTTGCTGCCGATGCCTGTTTCTCATGGGAATATTCGGAGAGGGCTCCGGTCACGCTCAGGATGACGTAGCTTGAGATTATCGTGAATTTTCGTCATTGCTTTCGTTATTGAGAGAAGATGAGGCTTTTGCTAGATGATAAGGTACGTACTCATGACTTGTGGGCACTGAGCCTGACACAAAATTATCAGAACAGAAGAGAGGTACGTGCCACTGCTGGCACCATTGTCGACAGTCAGTCAGAGTATAAGACAAATCAAAAGACAGCCTCACAAAATGAGAAGCATGTTGCAGACGTAGTGCTTAACCCCTCATGCATCTCCAATCCCCTCGAAGATCCTCACAGATACCCCTCGCGAGGCCTCATAAGGCGTCCGGCGGGCGGGGGAGGGGTCATAAAGTCCCCCGATCAGGCCAGGAGTGTTGCGGTCGCACATGGCATTCATGGTCAACCAGGGGAGAGATGGGGCACGGAGTCAGAGCAGTAAAATGCTCCAGCCTCCAGACGTCGAGCCCCGTCGACGGATAAGTTATTGTCTGTTGGACTGAGCTGAGTGAAGTGGCTTGTTGTATTGTGGACACAGCAGACATCAACGAAGACGATGAGTACTACTACGTGGAGCACCGGAGTGGCAGTGCTTCGGTTGCCTAGCGCCTAGCGCCTCAACCTGTCCTCGAGGCAGGCCAGCGAGTCCCTTTCCAACGTCGAGGTACGTACAGGGGTTGCTCAGACGGGGTAACATTTGGCTGCCTCTCCTTCCTCGAGATGCATCAGCCTCAATCATGTCGACAGCACAGCTCGATGGCCCCGTTGCGGGTTCTTGGAAGTTCATTTTTTCGTCGTTCAATTCCTCTTTTTTTTCCCGTTCCCACCATGTGTGTTCTCGGTTGATTCTTCGTTGAAGTTTGCTGGTGAACTCAACAACCAAAAAATCCACAACGGCAATATTTGGGTGTGTGTGTTGCTTACGGGCTCCGACGCGGTTTTTTAACCCCCCACCACCCCGGAATACCACCAGCAAAAGCCATGTCCGAGTCCGTCAACGGCGCCAGGGCCCGCGGCCTCCACCTCGGAGCGGAGGCCGGCGCATTAAGTGCCGCAGCTGAGAGATTCATGGCCCGGCTCAACTCCAAGGATGCCGAAGACTTTGAAAGAACCACAAGGGATCATGTATACCACGATCTTCAAATCATGCAGGCTCAGCAGCAGGAGACTAGGACCCTGATGAACCTGAAGAGGCTGCAACTATTCCTGAACGGCATGACTGCTCTACAAAATGTCTTGCTTCAATTGGGCCTCCCAGAAACGCGTAACATCATGGCGTGTATCTGGGGCCCGATGAGGTTCTCCCTCAAGGTGAGTTGTTCTATTTCAACAAAACATACCCGCCAATCTCCTGCCTCACTTCCAACATTCTCACACCCTTTTAGTGTTCGTTGCAGACATGCTAACGTTCGTTCGTGCCAGACAACAAGGCTTGACGAGAAGGCCTTCGATCAAGTTCTCGATGTGTACCAACGTCTCGGCCCCCAGATCCCGCAATTGGCCATGTACAGGCATCTCTTCAAAAACTCCCCGAACAACATGACCTGCCTGGTGCACATCTACGAAGATGTTCTCGAATTTCACGAAATAGCCTACAAACTATTCTCCCTGCGACCTTCAAGTAAGGCTCAACTCATATTCACTCCTACCAACCCACAGAACTAAACCTTGGTGCGTACAGTTTGGGGGAAATTACACAGGGCAACTTGGAAAGACCTCGAGCCGACCTTCCACCACCTCGCCGCCAGTCTCAAACTGCACTCTGGTTTCATCCTGGAACAAGCCGGTCCCAACCGCATGGACTCCGGTCTCGGCGCCGAGCCCAATGACAACGCCGATAGGCAGTTCGGCATTTACAAAGCAGAATACGACAACGCCCGGCGCAGGTTTACCGAGTTGGAGGAAGACCGCAAGCTGAAACAAAGAGACAAGATCCTCAAATGGATTGCCGCAGGGAACAAGACGGAGATGCTGGACCGAGGCTTCGCCGAAACCCGCGAGCTGTGTCCCGAGAACGGCTCCTGGGTCTGGCGACAACACGACGAGGTCATCAACTGGATACAGGAACAACCTGCCGAGTGGCCGACCGTTTGGGCTCACGGACGCAAGGGCATGGGCAAGACGATTTTATCCTCGACAGTGATAGAACGCCTACGGAGACTGTCGACGAGCAAGCAAATACCCCGCGACTCGCAGGTCTACTATTTCTACTGCCAAGAGGGCGATGAGGAGCTGGCCACGTACCTCGGCATCCTCAGGACCATCCTGCACCAACTCGTTTCACAAACCACGCCGGACAAGAACGACAACAAGGCCGCGATCCTGCCCCTTTGCGAAGACAAGATGACCAACAGCGGCGGCTCGATGCTCTCGAACCCGGAAGTGGCGCAGGCGCTCATCGAGGTCTTCTTTGAGACCAACGTCAGACAGTACGTCATCATCGACGGGTTGGACGAGTGCAAGCCGATGGAAATCCAGCAGGCGGTCAAGTTCTTCACGTCCGAGGTCGTGCGGTGCGACGAGCTCAACCAAGGCCAGCTGCGGGTGCTCTTTATGAGCGAGCCAACGTCCGAGATGCAAAAAGCAATGACCAAGTATGGGAATTTGCCCAAGGCCGGAGAGGTGGCGCTTCATCCTAAAGGCAATGCCCAAGACATCCGAAGTTATATACGTACAATGCTCGGCGGCAGAACGGGCATGGTTTTCAACTTGCTTCCCGAAGAGAAGCTGGACATCGAGGACACAGTATTGGCTCAGAGCGAAGGTGAGACGGGCATAGGGAATCCGGGACCGGCATACAAGCTAAACTCGGATAGGCCTATTTCTTTATGCACATCTCGCGATGGAGACGTTGTTGAAGCAGTTGACGAAAAAGGATCTTCTCGACAAAGTGGGAAAGCTCCCAGATGGCATCTCCAAAATGTATCAGGATCTCAAAACCCTTGCAATAAAGGCCATATCGCTGATTATCTCTAGGTACAACACACTTCTGGACACTGTCAGAGCCAGACTCATTGACCACTCCGTAGCGCACTGGGAAAAGGCGAAGCTCCTGCTTGGCTGGTTGGTTTGTGCCCATCGACCTCTCAAATGGCATGAGATGCAGGCCATTCTCGCTTTCGACCCGATTACAGGGGAAGTTGATTTTGAGAGGAATATGATTCGTCGTGAAAACATCACAGAACTCCTAGGATCTCTCGTTCAAGTATTGAATGGGGATAATATTGGTCTCATCCATTCGACAGCCAAAGAGTGAGTCCTGGTGAATCTTTTATCACAATCCTGATCCCAGTGCTTTAGGCGAGGTGTTCGCCGGCCTGCACTTAGATACATCCCCAAACCCCAGCATCGGCGTCGAAATCAGTCCCGGTCGTCGCTTGTGATCTTCGTCAATTCGCGGCCGCTAATCGAGCAACAGGCACCTTGTCGAAACGGAACACATCAACGCAAAATCAGTCCAATGCGACCTCGCCATCCTCTGCCTCCGATATCTTTCTCTGCCCTGCTTCGCCGCCGCCGAAGAACTCCACGAAGACCAGCGTCGAGACCTCGTCTTGAAGGGGTACTTCTCCTTCCAAGATTACGCCATGTCGCATTGGTTCAGACACATCGTCACAATCCTCGAACACTGCCGCCCCAGCTTCAACCAAGACGTCCTCTCGCCGAACTTTACAGGGCCCTTCGCCTCCGCTTTAGAAAATTTCATCTCGGCCCACGACGCCGACATCAAACCACTATCAGACATCGCCTCTGACCTTCCCCGAAAACACATTGACAAATTCAAAGACCTCCCCTTCTACCCGAACCTCCTCCGCCTCTGGAACCACATCTACCAGCACCAGAACGCCAGCTCCATCGAAGAACGCAACAAAGTCGGCATCCCGAGCCTCGACGCCGCTCTGAAATCCCACCGCGCCCTCATCGAGACCGACAAGTTCTTCTCCCCGGACAGGCAGACGGTCGGCACCGACACCATGGCCGACTACTATGGCCCGAACCTCTTCAAGTGCCCGCGGACGCTGTGCAACTTCTTCCACCACGGCTTCGACAGCAAGAGGGACAGGGACAACCACCAGAACCGCCACGACAGGCCGTACCCCTGCCCGCTCGAGGAGCGGTGCGGCTTCGCGCCCGTCGGCTTCTCCTCCAACAAGGACCGCCAGAGGCACGTGCGGAACTACCACCCGGAGCTCAGCGACGCGCCGTCGGCGTTCCTGCAGATGAGAAGGCCCGTCGAGACGGCCAAGTTCCAGTGCACCATCTGCAAGAAGAGCTTCACGCGCAACGTCAACCTCAAGGGCCACGAGAGGAGCCACTTCGGCGAGAGGCCCTACGCCTGTCCGAACTGCGGCAAGGCCTTCGCGAGGGTCAACGACTGTCGGCGGCATGAGAGGATTCATGCTAGGAAGGGATAAGTGACCCTGTTTCTTTTTTTCTTAGTTCTTTTGATTTACATGTAGTCATGTGGACAATTTGGCGTTTGGTGAAGGTGGAATCTCTGGATATCTCTGCTGGACCTTTGTTATCTTCATCTTATAATAAGTTCTTCTACGAATAATTCTTGCGCGCTTCATGGACGGTTCGGGGGTTTCGCTTCCTGGGTACGGGCTTATGGATTTCGTAGATGTACACGTATCCCTACAAAGCGTGTGCTCAGGGTATTTCATCAATTAGTACGTTATCTGCTTCAAATGACCTCCGTCCACTTCCTGGAGAACCGCGCATATTTTGACAGAATTGAACTGCGGATTGGTACAAAGACGATTTGACGTCCTCTGCTCCAAGCATCTCAGTGGCATTCGAACCTCATAGCGGTGCAACTCGGCTTTAGACCTTTTCCTCCGAATGTAGCTTGAGCCAGTAAAGTCACCGGGTTGGCGTAGTAATGAAGGAGCACAGGTGATGGTGTTGAAGAAGCCTGGACATCTGTCTATAGTCTTGCCAGCCCACATGTCTCATATTCAATTACAGGAATGACCATCACGAATAAGCTCGCTTCTAGCTCGCGCTCAACTTCTTAATTGAAGCTCAAAGTGTATTCCCTTATTATCTTCGCCTCATCCTTCCGCTATACGTTGCAGGCGACTCGCAATTGCCCAAAATGTGCTCCAACGTCGCCGGCTTCCTGAGAAGATGATCATCAAAGTCGTTGGGCTAGAGAGAACTGACACGACAAGCGATCAGCGGGTGGCCAGGCCAATCCAGAAACTACCGTTAACCTCCGAAGATCAACTGAACCAAGATGCGAGATCGAGACGAGGGCCCCCTACACTAGACACTCGCTTCGACCGCGCCACCTTCTCGCACCATGCCACAAACTGGCATGACTGCATACGAGGTATATCTACAGCCGAACTAATCCCGTGGTGCCGAGCCCGTCCAAGAAACTCGCCGCGAGATCGGCGCCGATCGACGCTCTGAGGCACGGCAAGACTCATGGGCTGCGATCACTGTCGTTGGCCTTCTTGACTCTATTGGCAGTATATCCCCCATCTTATGTTCAGTCCACTCCATGTTATCGTATGATTCAGTCAAGACGCACGAGCAGCAGCAGCAGCATCAGAGGAAGACTTGAAGACTTCATTCACTCATCTTTAGAGAAATTGTAGGGATCTATCGACGTCGCACTGAGAATTGCAAGGGTTTGTAACTTCTTCAACCAACAAGCGGCACAGCAACGAAGACAGCGTGGCGGGAGCATATGCTAGCCTGCGGGATATTCTCCGCCCCCCCGGGGAAGTTCTCCCCGAGACTCGAGGGCCAGAACGAAGCCGGCCACCATGACTCAATGTGGCGTGGCTAAGTGAACGTTGCGAGATGGTCGATTCAGGAACGGTTATCAGCAACAGCCGAAAGGACACCAATGACGACGACAGCTATTGGGCAATGGTGCGGACGTGGACCCGTGGCGCTCGCCCAATGATGCACCAGGCTTGATTCAGTGTTGTTCATCGACAAGCGGGCTTCCTTCTCTGCGTGACATACGCGCCGTGTCGTTTAGTGTAGCTGCTAGCAGCGGCGAAGAACAATTACCCGTGGCATAGAACGATGGCATGATGCTGCATCCTTTGTGTGGGTGGGTGTGGGTGGGCCACAGAACGTCAAAGGCACAATGAAGCAACGACTTGGTTTTGTTCGACAGTTGTGCGCTGGCTGGGCGAAGGAACCAATGATGTTGGCTGTGGCGAATAGGAATGCGCTGTTTTAAGCCGACCAATATGGCGATTGCATCTCAACCAGACGCGAATTGAAGAATTTGCGGCCGATCCATGTCGGGTTCAGAGCGAAAGTGACCGAGGTAGCACTGAGTTGAAGTGAATGTGCGCGGTGACGCAGCGTGATTGTGTTTGAGAAGGTGTTCTGCTGTATGACGCCGTCAACGAGACCAAGCTGCTGGTACGTGTGGGAGCATTTGATGAGTGATGAGGTGTGGTAAGGTATTCCGCAGGTCGTGACGATGGGCCAAGCAAGCCGGTTGCTCCCATCGTATGAGCACCGACGTCAAGACTTTAGGTAACGTAGTCGGTTCACGGCACATGGACACGGCGATTCGTATCCACTTCCCGCTGTTGCCCTGAACCACCAATAGGTCTCTAACAGCGGAAGTTCCAAATCGTCCTCGAAGTTGTTGTTTCCCACACGCCAAGCATACCGGGTCCCGCTGCAACGGATACGGAGGTCTGCTGGGAGCTAGGTGGAAGGAACGGCACCCTGACCAACCCAGCTCCGCTGCACATTCGCCGGAAACTGTGCAATCGGCTCCATAGTTTAAATGCCAATCAACCATGAGTGAAGCGGCTGTTGACACTGGAAAAGTGATTGCGGCAATCGGGCTTGGCGTTGGTGTTAAGCTGGGCAAGTACGGGGGCAAGCTGCGGCCGACTGGAGGCTTTGAGTCGACATTGGCGTGTCGAGCCGGGAAGACAGCTGTAAGCTGCGACGAAACGTTTGGTTCGGTTTCCGTCGCCTGCTGTTAGGCAATCATGTGATTAGATGGATAAGCCCTGACAAACCAGAGCCGAAACGAAACTGCGACCCCGGCGTCGCTCGTTAAGAACGTGACTGATTGACAGACTCAGGGCGGACCAAGGTGCGCCTACGTCACCGTCGTCACGAAACCAAAGGTGAGTTGCACGCAGTACTCTTCGAGCACACCAGCATGAGGAATGCATGCCAGCGGCGTTACCGTCAACTGCGATCTTGCTCCAGTATCTGAACTTCAGCCAAGAGGCGAAGGACTGCCGGGGAACCCCATCGGGACCTTTTTCCTGATTCAGTCCCATCCCGAGATGGACGCCCATTAGAAGCTCTCATTCCCCATGGCTAATTGGCTAGGATGACTGGAGCAGAGTGTGGCAGGAAGGGACTGATTGACACGCCAGAACGAAGCCAAAATTGCGTTCCCCAATTCCCGAAGATGCCTGCAAGGCGTGGCTGGTCTGAGAACAGACCAAAAAGTCCGGGGTAAACAGGGATGACATCCGCCCGGAGCCCAAACCAGGGGTGTCGGGTGCACAAGCTCGTGGATGACGGCCGGCTACTTTCTGTTGAAGGTGCTCTGAGTCCTCTTTGATTCGATGGATGTGATGAAATGCTGGCAGCAGCTGGCTTGGTTGGATTGGGGTAGGAGTTGGAGACTGGCATGAGACCTAGCATGCTGCTGGTTCGGTTGGAGAAGCTTTCCTGAGCTCTCCTCTACAAGCCGTACCGTGTGTTGCTCCCGAGACAAGGACCAATTGGCAAGCTGGGGTAATTCAAAGAACTAGTATGCCCATCCTCCACATGCATCTCCGGAGTGTGAGCGGATTTGGGGTTAGAGGTGTGAGTGTGTGTGTGTGTGCGCGTGTGGCCCAAGCTGCCATGCAGGCAGGGTTCGAGAAACGTGGAGGAGGGTGGGAGGTAGATTTGGCCCAGGAACGCTGGCTCTTCCACTCAACGCTCTTCAACCTGAGGCAGCCCTTCGACACACTATTGAGAGGTCGCAGAAACATTGGTCCGTCGCTCCATCAGAGAAAAGCCGAGAGGCCAGCTGATGGAGAGGGTGCCTCAGCATAGCTTCAACATCGACCCCGATTCTTGGTGACAGGCCCAGACAAATGACAAGACAGTTGAAATGGGAAATGGTGCTCCCGTTCAAACGGTCGCAGTCGATGTTGTGGGCTCTGGATCTCGGCTTGCTTGGTCCATTCTGTTTTTGCCTGGCTCTAATCGGAGCCCAGAAGTGAACGGAGACAGAACGCTTCCCGTTTTCTTTCGCTCTCCGCAAAAGTTCGCAGCATCACTCTGCGAGTTGAGTAGAGGAGCTACGTTCCTAATGCCGGAAGTCACAATCAGGTCGAAGTGCCATGCATGACAGGGGTACGGTTGCAGTAAGCAGTTACATCTCCGGCCTGCGGCTAGGATAAAGTCCGCCGTCGCTCGATTAGAGTAATTTGGGGAAAAGTTGGAGAAGACTGCTGTCTGGAGAAGCCCAACAGTGCCGAGCCGCGAACCTGTGTCGCACAGGTGGCTGATTTGATCAGCTGTCTTATTCTTGCCGGGGGGAAATTGCGCCTCTGCTCTGCTGCAGTACAAAGTTCCCATCCTCCATCGCCAGGGACAGACTGACTTGTCACCGAATCATGATGCAGGTCAAAGGCCACGCCTGGACAACGGCTCGATTCTCCCGGCCGGAGAACGGCGAAACCCATCTCTATCGTAGGGTTCGATGCGTGCAAGAAAACGCGGAATGTAGGGCTTTGAAGCTCGTAGCTTCAAGTATGGCATTGTAATGCATTCTTTGGGGAAGCTTTTCCGTTCCTCGGGCGGAAGCTCCGCAACGAACCGTCAAAATCGTTGAGGCCGGCACGCAGACGGCCACCACAGTGACCGCACCACAGAACCCCTGCAGTCGTTCCACTGAGCTTAACAAAGCAGCATACCCACAGCTGACCGCAGATAGTGCGTGGAACGTGCTGAGGTGTGTGATGCTTGTCTCCCGAACAGACCAGGCACAAGGGATGAAGGCTGATTAGTTGTTTACGGAAACGTGCGAGAGGACGCTCCAGTTGATGCAGAAAATCAAGCAATGCGCCTCTAGATCGGTCGTCAATGTCGAGATATTGGCCGCCGTGCGTATTGGCATGGTTATGAGAACGGGTGATTGACCGCCCAGCAAGTTGAAATTTTATATTGAGTACGTTTGGTGGGTTCTGCTAGCAATCAGTCGAGCATGACATCTCGGCTCGAATATCCGCATCCGTTCCTCGCGGAGGACGGACGAGTCACTGCAATTGACGTGGTTGGTGAATAGACTAATTAGGCACTTTTCCCTTCGTTGCAGTCGGGGGCCACAGCAATTCACAAAGAACCGTTCACCGTCTTCTCATGAAGAGCCCTGGACCCAGTCGCTCGGTGAATGTTGGTGGCTGAGATAGAACAGCAGCAGCGATATCCCGTGATCGGTGCAGTGGAAACGTTGACGAACTAGAGCGCGCCACCGATGCTACAGCTGCACGTTTTATCACCTAGTGTAGAGAGACAGAAACAGACTCAGATCAGAGTGGTCGAGAGCACGCAGCCGTTGGTCTTGGTTTGCAGCTTGCCGAAGGATAAAACGTCCGTAATCTTAAGTAAGCCGTTGTTTCGATGACCCCGGACCCCTGATAGGACAAGTGTTGAGCGAGTTCACAAGGACAGCGGACGAGGGTGAGTGGAACCCCATATTGCCAGACTCTCACGGCGGTGCCCTGACCGGTCCGGACGTCGTTGTAGGAGAATGCGGTAGTGTTGTAACGGTTGTGTAGCGTGGGCGCTGTCAAGATTAATATTGGCAGGGGCCCAGCCAATTCTACTGCTGGGATGGCAGCAAGATTCGTTTCAACGTTGTGGGCTAGACGGCGCAGGACGACGGGCCTTCCAATCTCGCAAGCCAGTCGAGGCGGGCGAAGTAACCGAGCTCTGCAGAGAGTTTGACGAGTCTGGTTGGAGTAATGGCAGAGCCGTTGTCAACTTCGGAGTCCCACGGTCAACCGGAAATCGCGCGTAGAAAGGGCCCTGCCAAAAATGGTCTGGGGATTGACGGGCTTCCTCCCGGCATGACCTGGCGTTAACAGGAGGTTATTGCGAAGACTACCAGGGGACCACAAAAGCCCACCTGGGCGATTCGCTGGCGAAGATGGCCAAGGCTATCTACCCATTGACTTGCAGCGTGTGAAGGTGTGCAGGCGAGGGCCCCATGTCCATGTCAAGCAAGCACAGTATTTTTCGAACGGGGAATAGCACTGTCTCATGTATACTTCAGGTGGAAGACTTCCAGCACTTGAGATGGGCCTTCTTTGCGTCTCTGGGATCAGGGCGTCTGGATAAGATCGTCGAGACTTTATGGGTCTCGACTTGTCTCTCTGATGTTGGCGGCGTTATTAATAGAGCACTCATCGGAGGTTTTCATCTTGCCTCGGAGGCTCGCTGTGCTGCTCGAGCACTCGCAGCCGACATCCGTTACCGCTGTGAGCAGAGCTCGCATCCCGGGAGGACTTCTGGTGACTATCAAGTTGCCAGCGGCCCCAGCGATATGCAGCGATTTCTTGGAAGGGCTGATGGGGCTTTCTTGCCGGAGCCTCTCAAAACTCGAATTTGATAGCCACTGAAGCGAAGTGCGTCCGCGCCCGATTCCAATCCACCGCAGGGCGGTTGTGATTACGTTGCAACGGCTCTGAACATAAAGAGGCTCGTGCTAACAGAGGCTCGGGTGAGAAGATCTGACGCTGTGACGCAGCAGCGCCTTGCGGACCGGATGGATCTGGATCGCGGGTGGCACCGGCCTCCGTACAGGCCTTGCCAGGCCCGTGTGACTCTGATTCTTATCTTGTTGATTAAGGTGACATGGTTTCTGCATGTCGGTGCTGTGTCTAGGGATCAGTCTGTGCCATTGGCGCACAAGACGGGCGGCGGCCACATGTGGACATCTGCAGGTTAGCGGAGATAAGTGTGGCATCAGTGCCTCGCGTTCCCTGGTCTGACCATTGACAGCGAGACAAGACCGTCATCGTGTGCGAAGGAATTGAATAATACGATTGTGACGCGAGGCCGCGGTTGACGGTTGGTGAGAAATGACAAGGCCATGACGGACCGTGTCCGGGTACTGAGGCCGCAGGATGGTGAGAGGGCAAGCATTGCGACGGGCAATGTTCAGCATGTTGCGCTATGGCAGACGCGAAATCGATACAAAGCACATTCGTAAAGAGTCTAGGAAAATTTTGGATGAGAAAAAATGATAAAGCTGCTAAAGTCGGATCAGAGGTAAGCCAGTAAGAGATTTCGTCACCTGATGGATGTCCGATTCGTACGACTGCTACGTCGCTAAGTAGGTTATGTGTGTTGAGGTGAAGTCGACGTAGCTGTGCCATCCTGCATGGAAGATGGGTGTTCGAGCCTTCGTGTGGTAGGGCGGCGACGGCGGCGCCGTTTCGGTGGTGGTTGTATCCCGGAGTGTCTCAAGCTGCTCGTAGCTCGTGGCAGCAACAATCTGGCCAAGAAATGTACCATAGTATGTCGATACGCCAATGGAAATGCAATGTTCCCGTCGAACTGTATCGGTACAGACTTCTGAAGATAACATGCCAGATGGATTGTCTGGGAACGGGAGCAGAAGCTGAAGCGGAGTGCTCAACGACACTTGGACTGCATGGTGGGCCGAGCTGGGCCTCTGGAACTGGGAGGGCTGGTTGGCCTCCACGATCAGGACGTGGTTGAAGAACTGGTGGTGGTTGTTGCAGTTGCAATGATTGTGGCGACAGCGATGATGATGGAGATGGCACAGGGACCTGCGGCGAAATGTGGATCGGGAGCAAGGGCTTGAGCCTGGAGTCTTGGGCCGTGTGAAGGAAACGCCGTGGCTTTCGGCTGCGCATTGCATCGGGTGGTTGCGGTTGTCGTGGTGTGGAGATGGTGGGACGAGGTCGCTCCTTCCAGCTGCAATTGCAATAGTGCTTCTACGATGTTCCTGCCTTACCTTAGCTAGGGTAAGGTGGTTTATGCTGAGATGGGAAATTACAAATGTCAAGTGCACCGCATACATTTCCAGCATAAAGTGCCTAAGGTACTTCCGTAACAGTTTTCCGTCCTACACGCTAATTCGTTCTGGCTTACTTCTGCGTAAGGTAAGGTAAGGTAGAGCTGGGCTGCTTAAGCTCTGGTCATGCTTTTGCTCTACTCTTGCTTCTGAGGTGAAGCGCAAGAAGTGCAACAGACACCGCGTCACTTCTGACCATCGACCACTCAGAACGCAGCTCGCAACAACGCCCCTGCCTCACCAGCGGCAGGCTCGCAAATCGATCGGCTCTTTCTGATTACCTCACCTCACAGCATGGCATGTTGACATATTTGGGCCCTCGTCATGTTCAAAGAGCTGCCTCTCCCGAGTCGAATCCGCTTCCATATCATTGTCATTGTTGAGGTATGGTAGCTATTGCGCCCGTCGCCGTGGTCCTGCCACTACTTCAAAGCATGGCGCCCATTGTATCATCTAAGGCAATCCCGTCTGCTTACTTTCCTATCTTATCCGCCTCTTCTTGCCAGGCCTCGTCGACCTAAGACGGCGCCAACGGCCTGTTGTGCGCTATTATCAAGGGACGAGGCTTCGTCGCCGACAAATCAGACATGATAGAACGGCTACCTGGTGGACCTCGACATCGGCTAGGCCTTCAGATTCCCGACGCACTGCTGCAGTTGTCTGCACCTCGCCCGTTTCTGTTCGCATGCTGCAGACCAGCCATAAGCAGACGCAAGCAATCCGACCATCATGGCCCCAGAATATCCAACAACGTCCAGCCAGCAGACACCATGCCATTAATCGACCAACGGAAACCATTCCAGCCGGTCCTTGGCCCTGGACCGAGTCGACAGACGGCACACGGCTCGACTCCGTCGACGGGCAGCCTCTTCGCAGTCTGCATACTATGGTAGGTACACCTTATCCTTCACATCAACCACCGGCATAGGCCTGAGTGAACTGAATTGTAAATGGAGACTGACCTCATCTTGCCGCCTCGATGAAACCCTCCTGCATTTGCTTTTCATCAACCACAGCCCCAGCTCCCTTGGGAGACTGGGCGCCGTGTACACAAGCAACATACGCCATCAATCAATGATACTCTTTCCAGCACCAATATCTGCAGATAATCAATCTTGGCGCCTGTGCTTTCCGAGTTTCCATTCCACCGTCTGCATTTCTGGCCTACTTGGCCAGCCTTTGCGAAGTCGCCGCATGGCCCAAGGTACAACCACTTCCGCCCGGCCCAGCAGAGGGCGATGTATCCGTACACTACCTGCAAAACCGGGTGCCCACGAGGCGCCACTCTGGACACGGAGAACCCTGATCGGCGCTCTGGAATGCTAAAAGCACCGAAGTACCTCGCCATATTCGACGTCCAGCGTCAGTCAGCCACAGCACCGGAATTCGCCGTTTCTTATTCCCTCTTCTCTTCGACTAACCCCCAGACCACCACGCCTGTCCCTGCCTCCGGCTATCCGTCTTCAATCTGCTGCCTCGGAGTTCTTCGTCGTCAGCCATTGGCTGAAGCTGATCATCGTAATTGTCAGCACGTTGACCCGAGAGAGCGACCACGGCTAAAGCTGCTTCTTATTGTTTCACAATTGCTCTCAATTCCGCCAGGACCCTGCGCTGCATAATTTTCAAGCCGAAAACACACAATCAAATTTTATATATGACCTTCACAAAAAAGCGATTTAATGCCGAGCAAACCGGGCCTAACCCAAGTGTGTTGCGTCGGTCAATCATACAGTGCCCGCTGTGTTATACTACCCCAACCAGCCGCCTGAGATACTTGCGGCATACTTATTCTCTCCCTCGCCCTCTCTGTTCATGGGCACTGTAACGGCGTGGTAGCGTGCGACAAGACCACCTCACCTGCTGGCTTTGGCTCCTAAGATCACACTGGCCTGGCACTTCACACATCGTCTTTGCTTCGGATCATGTCCCAGCTGAGCGCCAGCGGTAAACTCAATTTCATAGCTAACGCTGGCCTGAACCAGGCTTGGCCTGCTGCTGGAACAACCCTAGGCCTTGCAGCACCAGACGGGATGCCCCATTTAATCCACCCTCCCGACGAGCCAGCCAACGACAGGTCAAGCATGTCGAGTGATGCGACAGGTCACGGGCGACTCTGTTGCCAAGCCCCTGCCAGGCGTGTAAAGATACCTGAGCTCCGTGCGGATACCAAGGAGTATGTTTCAGAGCTTGATGTAGAGCACAGTCGTTACTAATCACCAGCTGTCGTCGACCCTGAGATATCGCATGTACGGTAGGTGTTAGACAGTACTAGCAAGCTGACCGGTGACGACAAAAGATGTGAGCGTTTGGTCCGAGAAGCCCAAGTATAAACAGAAGGATGCCAAGAGAAGGAGTTGAATGACGATGGTCTCAGGGCTGAAAGGCCTGGGATTGCCACCCTGGTTGATACGAACGGCTTCGTGCCGACTACAGTGCGTTGTGAGCATAGTTTGTCTGGCCATTGGATGGATTTCCCTTTTGTTCTGCATCATTTCCCTTCATTGGCATCCCTCAAATAAGCTCGTCGAGAACGTCTCGTCGGGACTTCGCCTTCCCCGGTGCCGAACAGTCCGACGCCGATACAGCTGTCGCACGTTTATCTCGCAATCGGCCAACTTGATAAGCTATTGCGGCACGGACGCAGAAGCCGTTTATAGGAGCTTGCCAACCCCAGCGATTGCGGCAGAGAACAGACCTTTTAACGCACAGGGCCTCGTTGAAGTACAGAGTACCAGCCTGACAAAGCACGCTACGGAGAGGAAATCCCAGTCCCAGGCCGTGTCCCTGTACAGATGGACAAGGCAGGCTTCATTGGGGCTTCAGGCTCGAGGCTTTAACCGCCTTATTCCGCGTTGGCCCAGTGGGTGGTTTGCAGTGGGCAACGATTCCCTACCCAGCCTGCCCTTGTTCTGTTGTGTCTCCTGACCAGTCTCTTCTGTCGCTCGGGGCTCTAGGTAGCCTGATAACATGGAAGCGGGAGTGGACACAGAAGCAGCAGCAAAACGAGTTACCTTGTGGAATATTACTGCGTACGCAGTTGAAAGAAAAAGACAGGAAAGGACGAGGCAGAACAAGATAGAGCTCACTAAGGTATCGGTAAAACAGGAAGCAAGAACCCTACCAGATGAACAAAGATGTCAAGTGACCGAGTTGAAGTCGTAGATCAATTTGCTTCCGTCGGTGCTACTGCTGGGCGTTGTAATAATGGGCGTCGCAGCCTGCCTGGCCCTGCCTGATCCTCCAACTGGTGTATGTGCCTTGTCCTGTCAGGATATCTCCTAGGGCCAATCCAGGTTCCGTCTTGCCTCCACATCCTCGTGATGAAGCCCCCGGATTACGACATACCGCCGCCACCGCATATAAAAGAATCAGCAGCAGCAGGTTCTTACGCAAGAACGGAAAGAGACAACGTAGAGAAAAAAAAAAAAAAAGGGTCTGATTCGTTGCGTGTTCTGTGGGACAAAAACGGACGATAATGATTTGTTGCTAGATAGCTTGCCCTCCATATCTTACCAATGAAGGCAGATGCAGATAGATAGATACCTCACGAGGGAAAGAAGGTAAGGCAGGCAGAGAGAGCAGGTGCATGTCGAGCAGGTACTTGCCTTGTTCATCGGGCGGACGAGCCGCACTGTACACGAGTTGCGTCTGGCTGGTATCTCTGACCTTGCCGAACCGGGGCGAGCTAAGCATACGGTGGACCCACCTTGCCTCACCTCCCCGTCACCTTACCTACCTTCGCTCTTGCCTCTTTCCCATCATTTTCCCATCCCACCGACCGACCGACAGACCCTGCTTCCTACTTCCTCTAGTGCAAGTGCAAGGCAGCGGGCGGATGCCATGTACTAGTGCGAGATGTACCTTCCCTGCCTTTTCCTGCACAGTAGGCACCGACAGTAATACATCGTCTGACGTACCACACCTGCGTCTCATCGCCCATTTCTCGTCTAATCAGCCCGAGGAGGGTACATCGCACCAGGTACCCGCGCCCACCCACACCACACCTCTCACGCATACACAACGCAACGCACCCACACCCGCTCTCGCACGCTCTTTCTCGCACTTTTTGCCCGCGCAGGCTTCCTGGCCTTCTCTTTCCAGATACCTAGGGTAAGGTAGGCTGTCCAAATGCGCCGGGCTGGGCTTGCCGCTGCGACTGGGGCATGGAACTGGGGACTCTCTAGTCACCTCACTGGGACTAGGACGAGGACCGCAGACTGCAGACTCTCTCTTTCGACTGGCTGGCGACTGCGACGGCACTTTACCTAACAAGTACCTAAACTTCCCCTTCCCACCACGGCTTCTTGCTCCCCTCCATCCCTTCTTCTCTTGCTTCTACAAGCAACTGCTTCGACCGGTGGGAATTGTTTGTTCGACGAAAGCCTCAAGGCTCCGACCATTTTCCGTACTTGCTGTCTCCTTCGACTGTCTTCCTTCTTACTGGGAAATAGCATGCGACTTTCGGCTTCAGACAACAACTCCTCCCTCTTGTCTTCACCTTCTTCTTCCTCTTTTTCGCCCTCATCCCACTACCACCGCTACTAATCGTCGCCATCCTCTCTTCCCCCCCACCAAACCAAACAAATCCTCGTACCTCTCACAGAGCTAGCTACCTTTGCCCGTGTGCTCAGGTCTCGCATTTCTCTCGCTTGCCGCTGTTGCGCACTCCCGACGCCCGCTCCGAGCTGTGCCCAACCAAAAAGGACCCTCCATCCTCCCAAACACCCCTCCATCCTCCTTCTTCACGACCGTAACGACGGAAACGACCAGCGAAACCACAAAAAAGAAAAACGATGGCTATGAATGACACCGAGGTCAAGGTCGAAAAGAACTCAAACATGACCAATTCCTCATCTCCCGCCGCCGCAGCTTCTGCGGGTGGTGCTGCTGCTGGTGCTCCTGCGGCTGCCCCCAACAACAGTACTGCTCCGGCCACCGAAGACAGTGGTATGAGTCGCACCTGCATCTGCACCGCCTACCAACACCCCTCCAAACTGCCCCTCCTGTTCCCACCCGCATGTCCCGCCATGTAATCCCACCGACACGCTCTGCCGCAAAAATGCATGAGAAGAGAAGGATGAGATCTGAGCTGACAATTGTGTTTTTATTCCCAATAACAGCTTCTACTATTACCGTCAATACAAAGACGCCTGCCAGTTTTCCTCCTCCCAAGACCGACAAGCCTCGCCCTCATGTGTGCGCGACTTGTCAGCGCTCTTTCGCCCGATTGGAGCATCTGAAACGCCACGAGCGCTCCCATACCAAGGAGAAACCCTTTGAGTGCCCCGAATGCACAAGATGTTTTGCTCGTCGCGATCTGCTGCTGAGACACCAGCAGAAGTTGCACCAGACCACCACCCCTTCTTCGCGTCCTCGTAATCGCCGCGAAAGTGCAAGCGGCGCTACGCCTGGAGCGAGTCGCGCTCGTAAGAACAGCGTCGCTGGTCCCAATGCCGCAGCCGCTGCAAATGCCGCAGCTTCCATGCGCCCGAGGGCCAACACTATCAGTCATGTCGACCAAAACGCCATGCAAATGATTGCTGCTGCCAACGCCCAGGTTGCGCGGGGCATGCCGCCTGGTACTCACAGCCGTCACCCTAGTCTCGCCGGGCTGCCCGTGCACAACCACAACATGGACTTTGGCGGCATGTCAGCTGCCATGGGCCAGCGCGGCATGGCTCACGGATTGAAGCTTGATACACACGGCCTGAACCAGATGGACTTTGGCGGCGCTTTGCGAACCGCCCCCGTCTTCAATCCGGACTTCGACTTCGAGGGACTGTTGTTCGGACCCGGCTCCACCATCAACCCTAACGCTCTCCACTACAACGACTCACCCCAGTCAATGGCCTTCGACCAGCCTTCGCCCTTTCCCCATGGCCTCACCAACGACATGTCGGCCACTCAGTTGGACGATAGCTTCGACTGGTTGACTGGTTTCGAGCATCAGATGTCGTTCCAGGGCGCCGAGAATGCTGTAGACGGATCCAGCCCATCGGCTATCAGCACCACCAGTCAGAGTGGCATTAGCGATGTCATGGTGGACGGTTCAAACCATCCGCCGGCTGGCACCAGTTCGATGTGGCAGCCGGGCGTGATGGGTCCGCCCCAGGTCCCGAACCCGTTCGCTCTGGACATGAATGGCGGTTCTGTGTTCCCGGATCTCATGAACGGCGCTCCAGTCTCCCCACAGCCCGCAGCTCAAAAACTAAGTGAGGCCTACTTCTCAACCCCGCCTCCGTCTCTGAGCTCTTTGAGCCCTTCGATGGTTTCGGGTCTTAACAACACCCAGAACCTCAACCACGCAGCCCTCAACTTCAACAACAGTGCAGGACCGGAGACGCCCTCGTCTCTCAATGGCGGAAATCACGGCGTGTCGCCCGTCTCCACCATCACGGAAACTACCCGGAGTGCCATTGTCGGAGCCCTCTCGCAGTGCTCTCCTTTTGGTGGACGGAGATACTCTTTTGCGACCCCAGGCTCTCCACTGTCGCCAGGCTTTCAGAACACGGCCAACAGTGTTCCAGACCATGTAAAGAATTTACCTAGCACTCAAGACTTACAACGATATGTTGGCGCTTATCTTCGTTACTTCCACCCACATCTGCCGTTTTTGCACATTCCCACTTTGACCTTTGAGATGCCACCCTCTACTGCCAACCGATCCAACAGCGTCGGGGGGAGTGGGTGTCTCATCCTTTCCATGTCTGCCATTGGCGCCTTGTACGAAATGGACCACGTCCAATCTCGGGAACTTTTTGAGATGGCCAAGAAAATGATCCAGCTGTACCTAGAGGAGAGGCGGAAGGCCGATGTGAGAAAGGCAGACTTAAGAAGAACTCCAGCATCCGATTCGAATTCTCACAGCCAGGAATCATCAGTTCACACTCCCGTGTGGCTTGTACAGGCAATGCTGCTCAATGTCGTCTACGGTCATAACTGTGGCGACAAGACCGCCAGCGACATTGCCTCGACTCACTGTGCCGCCCTAGTCAGCCTGGCCCAGGCTGCCGACCTCTTGCGTCCCACTCGCGTCGAATCTAGCGAGACTCGTGACACTCACATGCATGATGGTGCCACTTGGACCGGCCTCAGGGTAGATCCGGAAGAGCACGCTGAATGGATTCAGTGGAAGACAATGGAAGAGCGCAAGCGCACGCTTTATGTCGTTTTCGTTCTCTCCAGCCTCTTGGTTGCCGCTTACAACCACACACCAGCACTTACCAATTCTGAGATTCTGCTCGACCTACCTTGCGATGAAGACTTCTTTTCCGCTGAGAGCAGCACTGCCTTTGCTGCCAAGGGTGGTATTCGTGCAGCTAACCACAACCGTATGACCTTCCACGAGGCCTTGGGCGAGCTGCTTAGGACAAATGAGAAACAACAGAAGCGATTGGCTTTCAACCACGCCCAACAAGGCTTCGGACCTGCAGCCAACGTGAGCGAGCTCCCGAAGAGCGATTTGAAACCGTCGACCTTTGGTTGCTTGATCCTGATCAACGCCCTGCACAATTACATCTGGGAGACACGCCAACGCCATCACAACAAGGTCTGGACTAACGAGGAAACGGAAAAGATGCACCGTCACATCGAACCAGCACTGAAGGCCTGGCAGGCTGCGTGGGCAAGCAACCCGAACCACAGCTTGGAACGACCAAACCCCTTCGGCTTGGGTCCGCTGTCCGCGGATGCTATTCCGCTCCTCGACCTAGCCTACGTGCGACTCTTCGTAAATCTTGCCCGCTCCAAGGAAAAGTTTTGGCAACGTGATTGGGACGCCATGGCAGAGGAGCTTTCCCGTGGCAGCGAGATTATCCAGCATGCCGAACATTCTCCCGCGTCCAACACGGAATCAAACGGCACGGATCCGTCGGACAACTCGGTCTCGAGTTCGGTGTTTGCGGAGTCCCCGGCAACCCAGTCTTCGTCCCCCGAATTTCCTTCCGCAAAATTTCCGCCCAACCAGACAACCCCGCAACTCACAAATCGTGCTACTTCCCGTAGAGAGAAACACCTTCGTAAGGCTGCGTTCTATGCTGCCGACTCTCTTGCGATGTCGGACAAGCTGGGAGTTACATTCGCCGACTTTTCCAGCCGGGAGCTTCCCCTGCAGTCTGCCATGTGTGCTTTCGATTGTGCTCAAGTTTTGGCGGAGTGGGTCGCGACTTTGCAAGACCGGGTCGGACGATACTTGGGAATTCTGGGTCAGGATGAGGTGGATTTATCTCAGGTTCCCGCTATCATGCTTTTGGAAGACGAGGACGTAAAGTTGCTCGGGAAAGTACAAGAAGTGTTGGCATCGGCCGAGCTCAAGATGAACTTTGATCTTGTCCCCGGCAATATGTCCAGTGTGGATGCGCGAATGCAGGTGGACGACCACGCGGGCTATGCTGCGAAGATTTTACGAGTCACGGCTTACATGCTTGACAAAGCTGCTGTATGGCCAGGTACGCTCACCTCCTCACCACGTTCTGCTTCATGCTGACCAACGGGTAGTAACTCATCTCATGGCTCGATGCCTCGAGACCCACGCCACCCATATGCGAGCCCGCGCCGAAAAGTCAATTATTGCGTGCGAGTAAAATGACCTCTGACGACGAAACGAAAAGTGGTCGCGATACCACAATATTGGCTCTGAATGATATCCGAAAACCAGTATTGGAGAATGATATCCGAAAACCAGTCGTTGAGGATCGCCGGCGATTGCTCTGACTTGCTGGAGAAGTGTCAGGAGAACCAAAAGTTTAGGGCGATCCAAAAGGATGAGCAACATCCTCAAAACAAAAAGAAAATAACGATCAAAGCGACGACAAAATACCCCGACGCTTATGGAAAAGAAAAAAGTACACACTTCTTAACGTTACAAATTGGCTTTTGTGGCCACGGAACACTGTTTCCAGTCAAGCAAGGCTGATGCCAGCCAAGCTTTACGTTTACGCTCATGAAGCGTATTTTTTGTCGATATGCAGCAGTGCTTATTGTGTACATTAGAGCAAGACCTGACCCAGTCCCGCCGGCCCATCAACACAGCGCACGCTCATTCGAAAATTCAGACAGACGGACTAAGGACAGATTTGTCTGGACTGCACCTGGGCGCCGGCGGAACTTCCCCTCTTCCCAATGTATTTGGATGCATTGCGACTGTGGCACCGGGGTGGCGGGAGTTACTTCATTTTCGGGGATTGGGTACAGCGTATGATTACATTCGATTCTTGCGCAAGCCATCGCCGTATAGTACGTCATGTTGCTCGTCCATCGAAGAACCTGGATGTGCTGGCTGCGTGGCCTTCAAGCGCCTAGTTGATCTTGACACCTCACCACAGAAGTCGGTCAAGATCGACTTTTTTAACAAAATTGTCTCTTTGAAAACGGGCTTGGAAAGACTCGGTCAACTCGAGACTCGCAATCTTTGGGCTGTCCCTTTTGTGAGAATTGTAACAAATGTCGAGCGAAGGATTTGGAACTCGGGCGGTGCCTTGAAGATCCATGCGAAGGAAAGGCGGTCTCGTGGAGTCAACGGAGACGCCGGACTGGGTAGAGTTGGGTGGCAGGGTGTTGGGAGGTGGCCTGCCCCTTCTGATATATCGAGAAGAAGACCACACAGAGGAGATGGTACGTTTGGTGACTAGGCGACGCCGGCAGGGATGGGATCTAAGGAGGCATCCGCGGATGAAGACAGTGATCAGTTAAAAAAAAATAGAAAAAAAAAGCGTCTAGCCTGAACCGCATTGGTTTCTAGGAGCTAGTATTCAGGCGAATTCGCGGCTCGTGATTCTTGATTTCGCAAGGGCGTAGGCATCATGGGCGGAGAGACGTTGGCAAAGCGGTGCTTCTTTGGAGTTGTTGGCAACCCCCGGACGTATTGGACTCCTTTCCTCGCCGGTCCGGCTTTGCGTCTCCGCCGCGTGTTAATTAGGATGAGCGGTAATGATGAAAGCCACCGCAAAATGACGATATAGAACGAATGCGACGAAATCACTTTAGCCCATAGGAGCCGTCTTCAAATTCTTTTTAGCAAAGTATACCCTTGCATGCTCCTCGTGCATGCAACTGTTATCCCGGCCGACCTGGCACAACTCAGACCTGAACCGCTCTAGCACAGCCATGTCGCTGTCAAACCGCCTCACGCAGCAAAAACTTTCTCAAATGTCCCATAGCATTCACTCCTACCGGAACGGCCGGCGAAAGCGTCGCGGAATAGTTCCCGTAACAGCCCATCCATATCATGCTCTTCAACTGCTGCGGAAGCACACTCGGTGTCGCGAAGCCCTCTGCGAAGAATGACCAGCCTGATGAACGGTATCCCTTTGCCCTTTTCTGAAGATGCCGAACTTGCTGCTTCTGATAGGCGTCGCATTAACTGGCCCAGGAGGAAAGCGTCGTTTATGCGGAGAAACACGGTCCGGCCTTCTTTGTCCCAAAGATAGTCAACCTTTCGTCGATTCCGATACACGACAGAGACAGCGCCTCCGGAGCTCACAGGAAATGCAGTCACATGTCTGTGGGAGTCGGAATCCGACATGACGCCGGAGGCTTTGAATGCGTGGATCGTGTTGAGGGTTTCGTTTTGGGCCGCGAGGTCGCTTTGACGACCCGTTTCTCGAAGTTCATGTCAAAAGAAGCAGCGCCAGGCCTGTACTACACCGTTCAGATATCTCGGACCGTGTAAGTAGTCGTCGTGGTTCAATTCAATCAGCGCAGGTCTTCCAGAATGGTCTGAATCCATCGATCTCGGTTCCCGCTCGCAGCGGTCCTGTGCAACTCAATACGGGACGGGTTGTGGCAGGCTCGTCGGAGAGCAGAAACAGCAGCAGAAATGCGGTTGCCGTGAGTCAGTTGTAAGCATCGGCGGACGTATCTGAACTGACCAAATCCAATTCCGCTGCCCATCGATGGACTAGTCACAGAAGATAATGCAGCATTCCGGTCGTATACTCAGTTCCTCAAGTCTCTGTGTAGACCTCACGAATTTCCAAGCGTTTCTTCGCCGAAACGACAGGGCAGGATCTTTCCCGATAACGCACTGTATCACAAGTGCCGCATTGATGTATCTGTAAGCAGTCTACTTTGGGCTCGGAGCTTGATCACTCTCGAGGAAGGTGAATTCCACACCTTTCCGATCCCAGTGAACTACTCTGTCTATATCACAAGCATCACACCCGTAAATTTCATCCAACGGGCCGGCTTGCAGCCATTCCGCGAAAATAGGACCTAGAGTGCGGTGGGTATGTTCGCACTTCTCTGCGAGCTCCAACGCGGTAGGCAGTACATTCCCTTCTCGATGGTGTCGGTTTGCAACTCCAAATGATGAAATCACCCTTCGTGCGCATCGGCAAGGAGAAGTTGAGTTTTGTTCGATTCGTTCTTGATGAGTGACTCTATTGCTTCCCATCGACTGCTGCTGGATTCAAATACGAACGCCTTCTGATCTCGTTGAAGCGTTTCCAAAGACGCCTCATTGAATTCACCTGACCTTATAGCTTGTTCGAGAATTTGAACACAGATACCTGTATTCATGGCTTTCCATAACTCCTCGAGACGTTCTCTCAAGCGATCAAAACGGCGCTTTCGCCACGTGATACTCGCAGTGGACAAGATCAACGCGCGTATTCGGCCCTTTTGTGGAGAGGTATAAGCCACTTCTTTCTTCTGGTCCTCGGCGTGTTGAAGAGGCTAGGCGACAATATCGCGGAGACGGTCCTCCGGATCGCTACCTGGCAATTTCAATCGTTTTTAGCCGAGCGATCGGATCTGCTCGGAGGCTTTCTTGGAGTTGTGCGCAGTAGTGAAGCAAAAAGCCCATGGGTACCAAATTGGGTAGTACCCAAAATCACCCACGGGTACTCTACGGGTACCCAAATTACCCATAGGTCTAGCCTATATTAAAAGCCTATAAGTAACGCAGCCTATAGGTTAACCTGCATATAGGTAGCCTACTTATATATAAATAACTATAGGTAGTAGTTATAAATTAATCTTAAGGATCCTATTAAAAGTAAGGTATATTTAATATAAACTATTAATTTATAATAATTAATATAAAATTAATAAATTATTTATATTAGAAGATAAATAAAACTAGGATAGCTATAAAAAGATTACTATAAGTCTTTTAAATATAAAGCATATTCTAAGTTATATAGAAGTAAGTAAAATCTTAAATTTAATTACTATTAGAACTAGAGGAGATATAATAGGAATATTACTAAGTAGTCCTCCTTTGCTTCTAGCGTTAAGTCCTAGACCTAATATCTAAGGATATATTAGATAGTTACTAAAATATAAGGGGTATAGGGGAGTAGCTAAAGTAAGAGAGTTAACTTAAGAGCTATTATCTCTAAGTACTTAATAAAGTATATAAGTATTTATTAGTAGAACTATTACTATTATTATTATTAGAAATAGCTTAACTTAGCCTAAGAGTAGGTAAGTAAGGTCTATCTTCTTTAAAAGTAATAGAGATATTTATTATCTTATTAATAACTATTAGATAGTTTCTAATCTATTCCTTCTCTAAGAGAGTAGAGTATTAAAAAGATTCTCTAATAATATAAAGCTATTCCCT